>JBBHKE010001169.1:0-44032 GCA_037447655.1 Zygnema cylindricum
CATTCTCATCTTCAAACATATAGATAGAATGGTCTGAGTTGATCCGGATATATCACAAACTGGTGAGAAAGTCATCTAGTTTCTTATTCTTTTTTCGAGGAGCTTGCTTGAGTCTATATAAGGACTTTATCAGCATGTAGACTTTGCTCTCTTCTCCTTCCTCCACAAATCCCTCTCGTTGCCTCATGAAAATTTCTTCCTCTAAGTCACCATGAAGAAAGGCAGTCTTAATATCTATCTGGTGTATTTCCATGTCTTCCGCTGTTGCTAGATAGAGTAGTATCCTTATTGATGGGAATTGAACAACTAGAGCAAAAGTCTCCTCATAGTCAATCCCCTCCTTTTGGGTGAACCCCTTTGCTACCAATCGAGCCTTATATCTCTCGATAATATTATCTAGATTTAGTTTTAGTTTAAACACCCATTTATAGCCAATCGATTTTCTATTCGGAGGACAGTTCGCTATTTCCCAAGTATTTGCTTCCATGATAGAGGCCATCTCACCATTTATAGCTCTAATCCATCTGTCTTTCTTTGGACTGTTTACTGCCTCTGAGTATGACTCAGGCTCATCTAGGTGAGATAACTTAGTTACCTTGTGAGCGGATTGTTTTTTCCTGAATCATTTTGGTGCTTCTTCTTCCCCCCTCAAACTTTGAAGCTGGGATGGAGGAAAGTCTTAGAACCGGTGAATCTCCTCTCTCTTGGATCTCCTCTAAATCTCTAATCCTTGTTTCCATCATGTCCCTTTCGGGAAAGACGCAGACCTCCTCACCTTCAGACTCAAATGTGATTCTTATCTTATTGGTATATTTAAAGAGGTCAAATGACTTCCCTTCATCCATGAGAACTAGTTGATTAACCAGATTGATATTTTTCTTTGCTAAGTCATAAACTCTATATCCCTTGACATCCTCATCATAACCTACAAAATATCCAGGATTTCCCTTAACATCTAGTTTCCAGTTTTTTCTATCCGTGTCAAGACTTTAAACTTGGTTACCGAATACTTTAAGGTGAGAGATATCTAGTTTCCTTCCAACCCATCTCTCATAAGATGTCATTCCTTTTACGGCTGAGGTAAAGACTCTATTCTTAATGTAGTTGGCATAGTTCATGGCTTCTACCCAAAATCTCTTTCCTATTTTCTTATCCGCCAACATACTGCGTGGACTATCTCCTACTGTTCGGTTCAACCTCTCAACTAACCCATTTTTTTCGGCGTTATATGGTACGATTTTCTGGTGCTAAACTCCCTCACCTCTTAAGTATTCCTCAAATTGGTTAGAGGTATATTCCCCCCCATTATCACTTCGTATTATCGTTATCGGGGTTCCATCCAACTTCTCACTCCAGGCTTTATATTCTTTGAAGTAAGTTGATGTTTCAGACTTTGTTTTTAGGAAGTAGACTCTAGAGTATCTAGACAAGTCATTGGTTATTATAAACATAAACCTCTTTCCTCCAACCGAAGGTAATTTTGCAAGTCCCTAGATATTTGTGTGGATTAGATCTAGTACTTTCTCACCTCTATAGGTGGTGGTTTTGGGAAAGTGAAGTTTATGAGCATTACCTTGAGCATAGCCACTACAATCATCCATCATTTCATTATCCCCAAATTGAATGCCTTCTACTACCCCGAGCTTTTTCATTTCCCTCACCTATCAAAATGCACATGCCCCAATCGCTTTTTCCAAATCATCAACTTTGGAACACCAATATAGATGTTAATCCATAACATTCCTTTGCTACCCTTATTTGCCGTGAAGTAAACTTTATCCCCAGACTTAGCTGTAAAGACTATTTTTTTAGTGAAGGTATTAAACTCTTTGTCATCTAACACAAACGTAGAGACAAGATTTCTACTCAGCTAAGGAATGTAGAGTACATTTGAGAAGGTGAGTATACAAGTCTTTCCCTCCACTAAGACTTTTAGATCTACCGATCCCACTAGATTTGTTGTAACCACTCTCCCATCCCCATACTCTATCTGTACAGTAGGAATTTCTCTTAGTTTAGTAAAGAGATGTTTATCACGTCACATATGCATGGACGCACCTGAGTCGATAATCCATCTTTGATGTGGAGCTTCTCGAATTGCTCTAAGAGCACACTTTTGCTTTCGAGGAATCTCATTCTCCTCTAGACTCTCCTCAAGAACCAGCTTTCCATACTCCTCCTCAGATGACTCCTCATTTTCTCCTTTCACATTTGTGACCACAAGTGCCTTTTTCTTCCCTCCGCAAGAACGCTCTTGACGGTTATCGCTAGAAATTTTAAGTTGTTAATGTTTGATAATACCATGATTAGATGCACTATAAATGACACACAATTCAATAATTTACATAAAGAAGTGCAAGAAAAATCAAAATTTACTTCAATCATTTAAAGATAGCAAATTGATGTATACATACAATAGAATAAAAGGAGTTAAGAAAGCTTTATTCAAAATGTAACTCTGAGACCTCCATAGGTCTTCAGAGTAGGCAGCTCACACTAAGCCTCTAGAATAACCCTGACCCCTTTATGTGTCAGCAAGAATAACTACCACCCTCGTAGACTCCCTTGAGTCTCTACCAAAAAAAATCTCTCAATTTGCTCCCTTGAGCAGTAAGTTATGCTGGGTAAAACTTGACCTTTTTGTACAGAAGCTCTTTGAGAGAGAGGGTCCTATCTACTAAATTTTCTAAGTCCTATCTCCCTCTAAAACTTTATTAATTAACGTACGACACTAATCATATTACTGTGTCGTACACAAAGGTAAAGCTGCCTATGTACTTTCTGTACAAACATTGTACGTCATGGCAAAAAAAATAACACATGTTATATCCAGATTCGTTCACATAATCTCCGGAGATAACGCGATCCAATGTCATTGTGCCACGTGTCATCCTATATGGCAAGGACCGCAAACCGCCGAAATCCTTTTTGACGATCTCGGCATCATTTCCGGTCGTCCGATTGAAGCCAGATTTTGAACGTAGCTGTCATAAATAATTGCATGGTATTTGTTTCGCTATCGAAACAAATTGCGCGGTATCTATATCTTTACCGTACCGTACTCCGTACTTTACATAAATGAATATATGCATTCCGTATATAGTTTGCCGTTAAATGATTTAGTCTACATTTAATTTTTTATATAATTATCAAACCCTTTATCTCTTAACACTAGTTTTAGACTATACGGATAAAGCTACCGGCTGTAGGGGAATTTGACGGAAGTAGGTACCAAGATCAAGTTTGTCAAACCCATTTTTGGTAAATCAACCCATCTATTGCCTGTCTTCCTCTGGATTGCATAAGCAGCCATGGCTCTAACTTCCTCTCCAACTCTCAGTGACTGCGATAAGTGTGAATGTTGGAGAGAGAAGTTAGAGACAGACTTCCTCAGCTTCTTTTCTAAAATTTATTTTAGACCTAGAAAAATACTAAAAAGAACCATTAATTTCTACACTCCCCTTATTCTCTAGTCACCTTTTAATTACAAACCACACTTCTCCCTGCAAAAAATTAGTTTAGGGGAAGGCACAGGTTTGGTCATCGTATATGCTACCATTTCACTATCTATTCTATATTCTAAACTGATTATTCTGTCTTTTACCTTTTCCCTAACAAAACTAATCCTAATGTCTATATGTTTTGCTTTAGAATAGTGTTTAAGATTGGCAGAATAGCAATAGCTGCCTGATTGTCACAAAATACTTCATGAACACCACTCTTAAGATGACAAAGTTCACCAAGAAAGGACTTGACCCACATTAATTCTTTACAGCAGAGCTAGAGGCAATGTACTCAGTCTCCATGGTGGACTGGGCAATGACCTTTTGCTGCTTGCTGCTCTAGCAGCAAGCCCCATCACCCACATACAATACATACCCAAACGTGCATCTTCTCATAGAGCATCCCCATAGTTGACATCACTCCAAGTGGTGATCTCAGTATTGTTCCCACCAAAATGCAACCATAGATCTCTAGTCCCTATGAGATATCTAAGGACTCCTCCCAATCTTTCTTAGTGGTAGTATTCAGACTCCTACTTAGTACTCTTACAACTGCGGCTAAGTCAGGATGGGTACAATTCATGAAATATATTAGGTTGCCCACTACTTGTCTATAAGGAATGGTCTGTATAAATCTTTTCTCTTTCGGGCCTACCTCATCATTAAAGATTTTAACTCCCTCTTCCATACTCCTTTCAATTCCCTTCTTTAATTCCATAGGAGTGGTACAACTATTAGCCTTGTCCATTTAGAATTTTTCTAACGTGTTTCCAATGTCTTCTTTTTTGATTTAATCTTATTATTTTTATATCTCTGTCTCTCTCTATCTGAATTCCCAAAATACACCTTGCTTCTCGCATGTCTTTCATCTCAAATCTTCCTTTTAGATCATTCTTCAACTTATTAATTTGATCCATAGATTTTCTTAAAACAAGCAAATCATCAACATATATTGCAATAAAAATAATTCTTTCCTCATCTTCAAACAAATAAATTGAGTGATCTGAGCTGATCCAAATTTATCCCAAACCTGTAAGGATCTCATCGAGCTTTTTGTTCCATTGACGGGGCGCCTGTTTTAGCCTATACAAGGATTTGATCAGTTTGCATACCTTGCTCTCCGCCACTTGCTCCACAAATCCTTCGAGCTGTTCATAAAAATCTCCTCTTCAAACTCTCCATGTAGGAAGGCCGTCTTGATATCCATCTGATGCACTTCCATGTCTTCTGCTGCTGCCATATGGAGAAGTATTCGAATAGAGGGAAACTTGATGACCGGAGCAAAAGTCGCCTCGTAGTTAATTCCCTCTTTTTGGGTAAATCCCTTCCCCACTAACCGATTCTTGTAGAGCTCAATGGTATTATCCGGGTTGAGTTTCAGTTTATTTACCCACTTACACCTGATTAGCTTTGTATCAGAGGGAGAGTCCACCAAGTCCCACGTATTGGCTACCATAATCAAAGCCATTTCCTCATTAATGGTTGTCTTCCACCGGTTCTTCTCAGGTTATTACATCGCCTCACCATAAGTTTAGGGTTCATCATGATGAGATAGTTTGGTTACCTTGTTGTTAACTTGTTTCTCTTGCGGTCTTTTGCTGCTTCTCCTTCCACCCTCAAACTCTGATGCCGAAATGGATGGCTCTCCTGGATTCTTTCGAATAGTTTTGTCTTCTCCTCTATCCGTTGATACTAAGTCTATTTCCAGCACGTCTTTCGCTTCGCTTGGATTAAGGACTAGGGGTTCCACGGCTGAATTCTTCTCGGTTTCAATTGTACCTGCAAGATCATCATCTTCTCAAAAACCTGGATAGTTAGGAAGATCAAAGCCATCTGAATTTTTTGACTCAAATCTGATATTGACTGTCTTTGTATGCTTAAAGGGATCTATAGATTTCTTTTCATCCATGACCACAAGATGCTTAACTAGGATTATATCTTCTCTCTTGAGATCATACACTCTATATCCTTTTACATCTTCATCATATCCTAGCATATATCTTGGTTTTCCTTTTGGATCCAACTTCTAATTTGACCGGTCTGTGTCTAGGCTGAACACTTCACTATTGAAAATCAAGTGTGAAACATCTGGTTTTCGGCCGGTCCATCTCTCATAAGGAGTTTGGCCTTTTACTGCGGAAGTCAGAACTCTATTCTTGAGATAATTTGCACAGTTCTTTGCTTCGGCCCAAAATCTATTTCCTATCTTTTTATCTGAGAGCATACTCATAGAAGTATCAGTTAGTGTTCTATTTAACCTCTCAGCTACACCACTCTGCTCAAGATTTTCAAGAACTGTCTTTTGGTGTTGCACTCCATCTTCTCTCAAAAAATCCTCATACTGATTAGAGGTATATTCTCCCCCATTATCACTCCTTACTCTCTTAATAGAGGTTTCATGGATTTTCTAACTCCATGCCTTATATTCCTTAAAAATCTGTGGGGCCTATAACTTATTTTTCAAAAAATACACTCTAGAGTATTGAGACTAATCGTCAATGATTTTAATCATAAACCTTTTACCACCGGGTGAGGGTACTTTGGCCGGTCCCCAAACATCAGTGTGTAACAAGTCTAACACTTTTTCCTTTTTATAGGTGACTTCCTTTGGAAAGGGTAACCTGTGTGCCTTACCTTGAGCACAACCACTACAATCACTAAAGTTTTCACTTTCTCCAAACTGAATTCCTTTCACTTTTCCCATCTTTTTCATTTCTTTCAATTTATCTAAATGCACATGTCCCAGCCTCTTATGCCACAACATAATATCATGAACACCAGCATAGTAAATTTTTTTTCTTTTCATTGCTTAAAATCAGCCTAAACATCCCTTGGCTACCTTTTTCAGCAGTGAAATAAACTTCCTCCTCAAAGTTATCAGTAAAGGTTCCCTTCCTAGTGCTAGTTTCAAAACCCTTATCATCTAATACAGACGTTAAAGAAAAGGTTTCTGTTTAGCTCTTGAATAAACAACACATTAAAGAATGTCACTATGGCTGTCTTTCTCTCCATTAAGACTTTCAGATCTATCGATCCTACCCTAGTAGTAGTGACTACCCTCCCATCCCCATACTCTATCTCTACGGTGGGAATCTTTCTCATCTTTGTGAAAAGATGTTTATCCTTACACATGTGCATGGGGGCACTGGAATCCACAATCCAACCTCCTTCACCTTTCAAACTTCCAAAAGCACACTTCTGCTTTCGAGGAATTTTGACCTCAGTCTTTGCCTCCAACTCCTCAACCAGCAAGAGCTCACCGTCCTCGTCCTCGGATTCCTCCTCGTGTACCTGAGTCACACTAGCAGTTTTCTTTCCTCTTGGAGGTCCACTGGTCTGCCCCTTGTTTTACCAAAGTTTGGTTAGCTTAGTGCACTCTGCCATATAATGCCCACGTTTATTACAAAAATGACACAAACCCTAGGGAGCCCTCAGTCCAAACTCCTTGGTCTGATTTTATTGCCCTCCCTTCCATAATTTGCGATCGGTTTTCTAAAATCATTGTTTCTCCAATCGATCCTAGCTGCGAAGGATTGCCCACTTTTTCCTCCGTTTCGGATCTCAATCGTGTTCTCCCGAACGAGAATCATCTCTACCACTGAATTCCATATCCACCTTGAGTTTGGCAAGTCCTACACACGGTTGACTATGTTCTCGAACTCATTTGGTAACTTCATGAGCAAACAGTTAACCTTAATCTTCTCAGTTTTAACCTGTCCTGCACTCTCTAGCTCCATGAAAAGTGTTGCGAGCTCATTACAATAATCCAACATCTTCCCCCCTTTGTATACATATGCGTGAATTTTTTGATCAGCCAACTGCTGTTGCTGAATTGTACCACTTTGGTACATCTCTATGAGAGCCACCTAAAGATTGAATGCCCTCTCTACGTGCAAATGAAGAGATGCATGCCCTTGAGTAAGATGGCGGAGAATGAAGTGCTTTGCCGCCATATTGTTGTAGTCCCAAGTATCTGTATCATTCTCCTCGTTCCTCGCAATAGGTGACAGGAATGCCGAACCCGTTGCTATCGATGTGATTGTCTCTTTCTCCTTTCCTTTCTCCGCCACCTCCTGTTCCTTTGTCTCCTGCGTTGGAGATGGATCTGCATCTCTCGTGAATCTGCTTCCTCGAAACCCTTGAGGGTTGCCTAGACTTGATGGACGCCTCACCCAGCCACTCACTATTCCCCAAAACCTTTTCTCACATATAGCTGTTATCATCATACTGTTCCACTAAATGATGTCGGTTCTATTAAAGATGGGCACCCTAGATGGTGGGCCCATAACCTGCAACTCTGAGACCTCCATTGGCCCTCAAAGTAAGCACCTCACACGAAGCCTCTAGGATAACACTGACCACTTTGAGTTCTAGGAAAAATAACTGCCACTTTGGCAAAAAAAAACTTTGACTACCTCCACCTCGTTAAAGCAAGACTCCTTTGAGTCGAGAGCAAAAAGAATCTCTGAATTTGCTCCCCTGAGCAGTAAGTTATGGAGGGTCAAAGTTGATTTTTTGTATAGAAGCTCTCTAGGAGAGAGGGTCCTATCTACCAAATTTGTCTAAGTCCTATCGCTCTCTAAAACTCTATCTACGACACCAATCAAAATAATGTGTCACACAGAAAGGTAAAGGTACCGGTGTACCTTTTGTAGAACCATTGTACGATATGGCCAACGAATCGACACATGTCATATCTTGATTCGTTCTTGTAATCCTCGAAGATGTCGTAATCTAATGTGGTCGTGCCACGTGTCAATCGATGTGGCGGTGACCGAAAATCGTTGAAATCGTATTCCGCGATTTGGCATTCTTCGCGGCCGTCCGAGCGAAACCGGGTTTTTATCGCAATCGTCATAAATCCTTGCGCGATATTTATTTCGCTATCGAAACAAAATGCGAGGTATCCGTTTCGGAACCATACCGTACTCCGTACTTTACAAAAATGTGTATCCATGTGTGACGTCTATAGTTACGGTTAAATGAATTAGTTCAAGCTTCACAGTTTAAATATTTGTCAAACCCTACATGTCTTAGCACTGATCCTATACTATAGGATAAAGTTACCGTCTATTTCAGACTTGACGGACGGCATGTACTACGATCAAATCCTGGGTCCGTCAAGTATATTTTGGTAAATCTACCAAAATCTACCACTTGTCTCTCTATCTCTTAAGCAGCATAGGCAGCCATGGCTCTAGCTTCCTCTTCAACTTTCAGTGACTGCGACAAGTTACAAGAGTGGGAGTTGAATAGAGGAGTTAGAAGCAGACTGCCTCGGCTTCTTTTATGCCTTTTATCTTACACCTATAAAATACTATAAATAACTATTATTTTATACAGTAACTGTGGAGGGGGTCTTGACCAACGGACGCCATTTCGCAAAAGCAAAGTCTGTCAAAGCGCTTCTCTCTCTCCCTCTCCCACTAACGGTTATATCTCACAAATCTTGCAATGAAAAAAGGCAAGAAAGGTATCTAACAAAATATCTATAAAAAATGTTTATGCCGGCTATCTTTTAGCTTATTTTGATGGCAAGTACAGTGAGAACAAACGATAAAACAAAATCGAGAAACCATGGCAGAATGTTTTAGATTCAGTGACGTCGGCGCTATTATAAGTGAGCGTGGCGTCAAAATGTCACAAACCCTAAACATCTACAATATCACTAGTAGCTAGACGTCTACAAAGTCACTATTTTGTAAACGTCATCAATTGTCGTGAGTTTTGTAGTCGTCCACAAACCGTCACAAATTACAAATATGTCTACGTCATCATGATCTAAAGTAACGATTTGATTTTTTTACATACGAATGCTCTTAAAGTATTACAGAGAATCTTCGCTAAAAACAAAGTTACAAGACTAAAGTTTCAGTTACATGGGAAAGTGCCCTAATAACGATACACATTGCTACCATTGTGAACCGCTTATAGTGTTTGTACTACTATATCAGAGCCACTAAATTTTGACCCTTTAACCTAAAATATAATTGACAATAATGATTTTCCATTCACGTTAATGTAGATACGGTTTGGGTCGTACATCCATCGGAAGGTTTTTGTAATTGTACCAACATCATTAGAGGATGTAATATTTAGGTCCATCGGATAGTGTCTGTAAACAGGTTTTAGCATACGTGTTAAACTTTGAGTGGTACCACATACGTTAAATATTATATATTGAAAATCTTGAAAGATTTTTCAAATAGTGCAGTTTTATTTTAACATCTATGCCAATTGTTATTAGCGATTATAAATTATAAGTGTTAAAATTTAATTAGCGTTAATAAAGCTAATGTTGGTTTTTCAAGATTTCAAAAAAAAAATTTTTACTCTAAGGGAACTTTTGCATGTGCTAAAGTTACGGTTATTTTCTGTCCTTTTCCTGTATAACTTGAAAAAAACAAGAAAATCCGTAGCCGTACCAAAAAATTGAAATTACCACCGTACAAATTGCGTAACCCTTAAACTTTAAATGTACTGCAATTTATTGTCTAGCGCAATGCAATTTGTCGTTTAGCGCATTTCGACCTATTTTCGCATCCTTCCATCTCATGTTCAAACTTTACATAAAATCACCTCGCGAGGTGATTTTAAATGAAGTTCCACAAGGTGAGCGAATAGGGAGATGTTGTCGCACGTTTCAAAAGTTTTGTAAATTTTTTTTGCGCGGAGTTTAAAAAAAAAAAAAACACTACACATCTCCAACTTGTGCGTACTGTTTTTCGTGCGCTGGTTTCTGTACAGGGGCCGTCTCTCTCAAACACACGTGTCTTCACACATATGACGTGGGAAAAACATTGGGCACCTGTCGGCAAGTGGGAAGAAGAAAAACGAAACTGCATTTTTGTGCGACTGCGAAAGGTATTTTAGGGTTTCGACATGTCGACAACGTGTCGTACGAACATTACGAAGTCAGAAAAATTGTACAAGTTGAGTGGAAGTTTCCCCTCATTTTGTGTACAACTTCATCTGTCACATTATTTCGTACACTTCTACGTAAGCCATTTTTTTAAGTAAGAAGTTACTTACGTTTACATCCGAATGCTTTGAAAGTTTTAAAAAGAATGTTCGTTAAAAAACAAAGTAACAAGATTAAGTTTCGGTTACATGCCAAAGTACTCTAATTGATACATAATGCCTGATTTGGGTACAACGGATCTCCCATCAAGATCTTCAAAGTAAAATAGATATAAATATAAAATATGACAAATCATACACCGTCGCGTCTTTTTACTCTAATTTATTCATAACTCTACTTTGGGTTTTCTTCCTGTATAATTAATACACGATTAATATATCTACACAAAAATATGTACAATCTCATTTTGCCTTTCAGGGTACGGCCCCATGTGACTAAGTTCAGGCTTTTCTCTGCCATTTTCTTTTCACACTTAGCGTCGTACTGCCTAAGTTAAAACCGTACGAAAAAACCGCAATTTTGTAGGGTAAAATTTACGTCATTCTCGAACTAAGGATGCACAAAAATTTGTCGTCTTGTGTTTTTTCGACCAACTGTCACGTCATCTTCAAACTTATCATAAACCACATCGGCAATGTGTTTTAAGCAAAGTAAAACCGTTTACACAAATAGGAAAACATATTCCCACGTGTGAAAACTTTTCAAAAATATTTGACGACTGAAGTACAGGGCTGCTCGTTTTTGTCCGCATGCACCTTGTACGGTTCTTTTCTTTCTACGGTCTCGAGGCTGTAGTGTCATTTCACGCAAAGTTGAAAAAATTGCGAAAGTGGAAAATCTGCGAACTTGAAAAATCTGCGAAGTCATGGAGGCCGAACAAAAGAAGTTTATGCAAAGGCATGTTGTACAGTCACGGGTGCAAGGCTATACGTCTACGATGTCACGCAATGACATGCAACATGGCAAATCATTTCAAAAATTACGATGTGTCTTGTGATGCTTCAAAAAAATTCGAAAATATACAGTGTGGCAAAGACAAATTGTACACTGTGACAGTCGTCACGGGTAATCTCGACGTATACAATCTTCACAAAGTTAAGTATCAATTTCGAGTTAAAACACATACACACATCTGAAATCTGGGTTTGCCGAATCCGCGCTAAAATACAAAGTAAGTTCGTTAAGTTACAAGTACTTGGTGCCGTACCCTTATTTTGAGAGCAGTTTTACGTACGATCGCGATTATTTAAATCCATGTTTCCTAATTTTTTACTCAACAAAATACCATTTTGTACAAAGTGACACGTCCGTACACCACACTATTCAAGAAGATCATAAGTTATAATTATTATCGATAATGGCCCAAAAGCATAATCAACGTAAAAAAAAATAGTGTTACTAATTTTATTTCACGTTTTGGGGTCAAAATTTGGGGGTGCCGATAAAGCGCTCATGTTGCTAATAATGATTCGCGGTGTATTGTGAAACTCTGAGACCTCCATAAGTCCTCAGAGTGGACAACTTCTAAGAAGCCTTTAAGATTACCCTGACCCCTTTGTGTTTCAGCAAAAATAACTGCCACCTTGGCAGACAAAAACTTTGACCAAATTCACCCCTATGAAGACAAGACTCCCCTAAGTCGATAGCAAAAACAATCTCTGAATTTTCTCCCCTGAGCATTAAGTTATGGAGGGTCAAAGTTGACCTTTTGTACAGAAGCTTTTTGGGAGAGAGGGTCCTATCTTCTAATTTTTCTAAGTCATATCTCTCTCACAGACTCTATCTATTGATGTACGGAGCCAATCAGATTTCAGTTTTGTACACAAAAGTAGAGCTGCCGATGTACTTTATGTACGGCCATTGTAAGACATGGCCTAAATGTCGACACGTGGTATGTCTGGATTGCTCCCTTGATCCTCGGAGATGTCGCGATCCAATGTCATTCCGCCACGTGTCATCTGATGTGGCGATGACCACAAACCGCCGAAATCCTCTTCCGCGATCTCGGCGTTAATTCCGGCTGTCAGATTAAATTCACATTTAATCGTAGCCGTAATTAATACATGCGCGCTATTCGTTTCACTAAAAAAATAAATGCGCTGTATTGGTTTCTTATCCGTATCGGAATCCATACTTTTACATTTACTGGATATATGTCTCCCGTAATCAGTTATAATTAAATGAACTTTTCTACGTATAAATGTTTAAATCATTATCAAACCCTATAATACGTAACACTACTTCTAGACTTAACGGCTAAGGCTGCCGGCCGGTAGGTACCAGGATCAAATCATGTGGCCGGCACATATCTTTTAGTAAATTAAACCCCTAACTAAAATATATTTTCCTGTAAACCTCTGGATAGCCTAGGTAGCCATGGCTCTAGCTCCCTCTCCAATTTCTTAGTGGCTGCGACAATTTTGAGAGTTGGAGAGAGAAGTTAGAGGTAGACTTCCTCGGCTTCTTTCTTATTTCTATTCATACCTAGAAAATACTTTAAAAGACCATTAATTTCTACACTCCCTTTATTTTCTAGTCAATCTTTAATTTCAGATCACACTTTTCCCTGCAGAAAATTAGATTAGGGGAAGGCACAAGTTTGGTCATCATATCTGCTACCATCTCACTATCTGGTCGGTACTCTAAGCTGATTATTTTGTTTTCTACTTTCTCTCTAACAAAGCTGAGTCTAAAGTCCATGTGTTTAGCTTTAAAATGATGTTTAGGATTGGCAAAAATAGCGATTGCTGCTTGATTATCACAAAATAAATTCTTTACAAAACTCTTAAGGTGACCAAGCTCACCAAGCAAAGACTTGACCCACATCAATTCTTTTACAATAAAGCAAGAGGCCATATACTCAGCCTCCATGGTGGACTGAGCAATAACTTTTTGTTGTTTGCTACTCTAACAGCAAGCCCCATCACCCACATATAATACATATCCACAAGTGCATCTCCTCATCGGAGCATCACCATAACTGGCCTCACTCCAAGTAGTGATGTCAATATTCTCCCCACCCAAATGCAACCATTGATCCCTATTTCCTATCAAATATCTAAGAACTCTCTTAGCTGCCTCCCAATCCTTCTTAGTGGGAGCATTTAGACTTCTACTCAGCACTCCTACAACTGCGGCTAAGTCAGGATGGGTACAATTCATGAAATATATTAGGTTGCCCACTACTTGTCTATAAGGAATGGTCTGTATAAATCTTTTCTCTTTCGGGCCTACCTCATCATTAAAGATTTTAACTCCCTCTTCCATACTCCTTTCAATTCCCTTCTTTAATTCCATAGGAGTGGTACAACTATTAGCCTTGTCCATTTAGAATTTTTCTAACGTGTTTCCAATGTCTTCTTTTTTGATTTAATCTTATTATTTTTATATCTCTGTCTCTCTCTATCTGAATTCCCAAAATACACCTTGCTTCTCGCATGTCTTTCATCTCAAATCTTCCTTTTAGATCATTCTTCAACTTATTAATTTGATCCATAGATTTTCTTAAAACAAGCAAATCATCAACATATATTGCAATAAAAATAATTCTTTCCTCATCTTCAAACAAATAAATTGAGTGATCTGAGCTGATCCAAATTTATCCCAAACCTGTAAGGATCTCATCGAGCTTTTTGTTCCATTGACGGGGCGCCTGTTTTAGCCTATACAAGGATTTGATCAGTTTGCATACCTTGCTCTCCGCCACTTGCTCCACAAATCCTTCGAGCTGTTCATAAAAATCTCCTCTTCAAACTCTCCATGTAGGAAGGCCGTCTTGATATCCATCTGATGCACTTCCATGTCTTCTGCTGCTGCCATATGGAGAAGTATTCGAATAGAGGGAAACTTGATGACCGGAGCAAAAGTCGCCTCGTAGTTAATTCCCTCTTTTTGGGTAAATCCCTTCCCCACTAACCGATTCTTGTAGAGCTCAATGGTATTATCCGGGTTGAGTTTCAGTTTATTTACCCACTTACACCTGATTAGCTTTGTATCAGAGGGAGAGTCCACCAAGTCCCACGTATTGGCTACCATAATCAAAGCCATTTCCTCATTAATGGTTGTCTTCCACCGGTTCTTCTCAGGTTATTACATCGCCTCACCATAAGTTTAGGGTTCATCATGATGAGATAGTTTGGTTACCTTGTTGTTAACTTGTTTCTCTTGCGGTCTTTTGCTGCTTCTCCTTCCACCCTCAAACTCTGATGCCGAAATGGATGGCTCTCCTGGATTCTTTCGAATAGTTTTGTCTTCTCCTCTATCCGTTGATACTAAGTCTATTTCCAGCACGTCTTTCGCTTCGCTTGGATTAAGGACTAGGGGTTCCACGGCTGAATTCTTCTCGGTTTCAATTGTACCTGCAAGATCATCATCTTCTCAAAAACCTGGATAGTTAGGAAGATCAAAGCCATCTGAATTTTTTGACTCAAATCTGATATTGACTGTCTTTGTATGCTTAAAGGGATCTATAGATTTCTTTTCATCCATGACCACAAGATGCTTAACTAGGATTATATCTTCTCTCTTGAGATCATACACTCTATATCCTTTTACATCTTCATCATATCCTAGCATATATCTTGGTTTTCCTTTTGGATCCAACTTCTAATTTGACCGGTCTGTGTCTAGGCTGAACACTTCACTATTGAAAATCAAGTGTGAAACATCTGGTTTTCGGCCGGTCCATCTCTCATAAGGAGTTTGGCCTTTTACTGCGGAAGTCAGAACTCTATTCTTGAGATAATTTGCACAGTTCTTTGCTTCGGCCCAAAATCTATTTCCTATCTTTTTATCTGAGAGCATACTCATAGAAGTATCAGTTAGTGTTCTATTTAACCTCTCAGCTACACCACTCTGCTCAAGATTTTCAAGAACTGTCTTTTGGTGTTGCACTCCATCTTCTCTCAAAAAATCCTCATACTGATTAGAGGTATATTCTCCCCCATTATCACTCCTTACTCTCTTAATAGAGGTTTCATGGATTTTCTAACTCCATGCCTTATATTCCTTAAAAATCTGTGGGGCCTATAACTTATTTTTCAAAAAATACACTCTAGAGTATTGAGACTAATCGTCAATGATTTTAATCATAAACCTTTTACCACCGGGTGAGGGTACTTTGGCCGGTCCCCAAACATCAGTGTGTAACAAGTCTAACACTTTTTCCTTTTTATAGGTGACTTCCTTTGGAAAGGGTAACCTGTGTGCCTTACCTTGAGCACAACCACTACAATCACTAAAGTTTTCACTTTCTCCAAACTGAATTCCTTTCACTTTTCCCATCTTTTTCATTTCTTTCAATTTATCTAAATGCACATGTCCCAGCCTCTTATGCCACAACATAATATCATGAACACCAGCATAGTAAATTTTTTTTCTTTTCATTGCTTAAAATCAGCCTAAACATCCCTTGGCTACCTTTTTCAGCAGTGAAATAAACTTCCTCCTCAAAGTTATCAGTAAAGGTTCCCTTCCTAGTGCTAGTTTCAAAACCCTTATCATCTAATACAGACGTTAAAGAAAAGGTTTCTGTTTAGCTCTTGAATAAACAACACATTAAAGAATGTCACTATGGCTGTCTTTCTCTCCATTAAGACTTTCAGATCTATCGATCCTACCCTAGTAGTAGTGACTACCCTCCCATCCCCATACTCTATCTCTACGGTGGGAATCTTTCTCATCTTTGTGAAAAGATGTTTATCCTTACACATGTGCATGGGGGCACTGGAATCCACAATCCAACCTCCTTCACCTTTCAAACTTCCAAAAGCACACTTCTGCTTTCGAGGAATTTTGACCTCAGTCTTTGCCTCCAACTCCTCAACCAGCAAGAGCTCACCGTCCTCGTCCTCGGATTCCTCCTCGTGTACCTGAGTCACACTAGCAGTTTTCTTTCCTCTTGGAGGTCCACTGGTCTGCCCCTTGTTTTACCAAAGTTTGGTTAGCTTAGTGCACTCTGCCATATAATGCCCACGTTTATTACAAAAATGACACAAACCCTAGGGAGCCCTCAGTCCAAACTCCTTGGTCTGATTTTATTGCCCTCCCTTCCATAATTTGCGATCGGTTTTCTAAAATCATTGTTTCTCCAATCGATCCTAGCTGCGAAGGATTGCCCACTTTTTCCTCCGTTTCGGATCTCAATCGTGTTCTCCCGAACGAGAATCATCTCTACCACTGAATTCCATATCCACCTTGAGTTTGGCAAGTCCTACACACGGTTGACTATGTTCTCGAACTCATTTGGTAACTTCATGAGCAGGCATTTAACCTTCATCTTTTCAGTTTCACCTTGTCTAGCACTCTCTAGCTCCATAGAAAGTGTTACGAGCTCATTACTCAAAATCCAACATCTTCCCCCCCTTGTATACATATGGGTTAATTTTCTGATCAAACAACTGATGTTGCTGAATCGTACCACTTCGGTACATCTCTATGAGAGCCACCCAAAGATCGGATGCCCTTTCTACCTGCAAATGAGGAGATGCAAGTCCTTGAGTGAGATGGCGGAGGATGAAGTGTTTTTCCGCCATATTGTTGTAGTCCCAGGTTCGGTATCATTCTCCTCGTTCCTCGAAATAGGTGACATGAATGCCGAACTCGTTGCTATTGGTGTGATCTCCTCTTTCTCCTTTCCTTTGTCCACCACCTCTCCTTCTTTTATCTCTTTCATTGGAGATGGATCTACATCTCTGGTGAATATGCTTCCTCCAAACTCTAGAGGGATGCTAAGACTAGATGGGCGCCTCACCTGTCCACTCAGTATTCCCCAAAACCTTTTCTCACATAGAGCTCCTCTCATCATACTCTCCCAGTATATGAAACCAGTTCCATTAAAGATGGTTACCTTAGAGGGTGGGCTCATAACCAGTAACTCTGAGACCTCCATATTTCCTCAGAGTAGGCAGTTAACACTAAGCCTCTATGATAACCTTGACCCCTTTATGTTTCAGCTATAATAACTACCACCCTGTTAGACAAAAACTCTAACCACCTTCACCCCTGTGAAGGCAAGACTCCCTTGAGTCTATAGCAAAAAAAAACTCTCAATTTGCTCCCCTGAGCAGTAAGTTATAGTGGGTCAAACTTGACCTTTTTGAATAGAAGCTCTATGGGAGGGAGGGTCCTATCTACTAAATCCTAGATTAGTCCTATCTCTCTCTAAAACTCTATTAATTGACGTACGTCACCTATCAAATTACAGTGTCGTACAAAAAGGTACAGCTGCCTGTATACTTTTTGTACAGACATTGTACGACATGGCAAAAAGACCAACACATGTCATATCCGGATTCGTTCACGAAATCTTCGGAGATGCGGTGATCCAATGTCATTGTGCCACGTGTCATCCTATGTGGCCATGACCGCAAACCGTCAAATCCTCTTCCGCAATCTCGGCATCATTCTGGTCATCCGATTGAAACCAGATTTCGATTGTAGCCGTCATGAAAACTTGCGCGGTATTTGTTTCGCTATCAAAAAAAATTGCCCAATATTTGTTTCTTTACTGTACCGTACTCCGTACTTTACATAACTGAATATATGCATTCCGTATATAGTTTGTCGTTAAATGATTAAGCCTACATTTAATTGTTTTTTAAATTATCAAACCCTATATCTTTTAACACTTGTTCTATACTAAATGGATAAAGCTACCAGCTATAGGAGACTTTGACGGACATTAGGTACCAAGATCAAGTCTTGGGTTCGTCAGGCCCATTTTTGGTAAATCAACCCATCTATTGCTTGTCTTCCTCTGGATAGCATAAGCAGCCATGGCTCTAACTCCCTCTCCAACTTTCAGTGACTGCGACAAGTGTGGGAGTTGAAGTGAAGAGTGACAAGTGTGGGAGTTGAAGTGAAGAGTTAGAGGCAGACTGCCTCGGCTTCTTTTCTGAAATTCATTTTAGAACTAGAAAAATACTAAAATAACCACTAATTTCTACACAAAAAGTGTCATTTACATCTGTATTTTCTACTCTTGATCTATTTACGAGCTACAAGCTCAATCACACCTATATCTCTTTTGTTTATAATGGGTGTTACTTTTTCTTTATATCATCTTCTACAAAATTTTTAACCTTGTGGTTTATCTCACTAATCTTCTCTAATTTGTCTCTACGTACGCGCAATCTAGTTGTTCTTAATTATGAGAACGTTTCCAAATCTACCAAATGGACGACCCAACTAACATGTAATCGACCCACAATGGTGCACTTGTGAATTTGACAGATTGGGTATACGAATTTGAAACGGCAAAGTCAAACTGACCATTGATGAAAGAGTCAATTTTAAAAACGTCTTCTAACTTAAGATCCTAGTAAAATTAACAACAAATATGGGTGATGAAAAACCAATAATTGATTAGATTGAGGGACGGATCTTTCAAGTAGATCAAAAAAGAGTTAAACATGAAGATATTAAAGACTTGAAATGAGTCTTTTGCTACAAAGACTGAGATATCGACATCCGTTACAAAAGACTTGTTGCCAAAAATGAGTGTCAAATGGGGAATACACATCCTAATTCTTTAACAAGATACTCAAGGCCGAATCAAGAGACATCCACCTCCCCACATAACAATTATCACATTAACGCTCCTATTGCTACCGATAAAATTCTTATCCACTCTCACTTGGATGTAACACAAAGTGGGAGCCAAGTAAAATTCGGACAAGGTCGTGGAGGGTTTGTGTAGGGGTGACCACTCGAGTGACATGATGATGCGCCCAAAAGGTTGTATGTTTGATCGTACCATCACGCAAGATCATAACGGCATTGAGTTTGCCCAACAAGGTGACAAACAACAAAAAAATAATAAATGATTCTACTATCACAGACGTGGTCTCTTCTTTCGAGCAATAATCACAAAGATCATAAGGTAAAAATAAAATTTTACAGAAAAGGCATAAGCTTGCGTATACTCTATCCCAAAAAAAATTGGAAAGCCTCGCAAGCTAGTTGTGCCTTATACATTACGACCTCACTTGAAGCACCAATTTTAGTTTTGGAAATCCACTTGGTATCTTTTATCTCCTTGCGTTAAGCTCACCCCCTCAAATTTCCAATGGCCATCAATGGATTTACAATCCTTCTCCATGTTGTCTTCCATTTCAAATCCTAATCACACGACTTTCTTGTCTTACTGTGAGATTTCAGGCTACTTGTTAGATTATTAAAAAAAATATTGTTAAAATATGAAATCTTATTCCTTTGAATCGGAAATTTAATAATTAGAATAAGAGATATCTCCTCATTCTTATTCATACAAAAGGTCATCAAAATATTTCCCT
Organism: Zygnema cylindricum; assembly: GCA_037447655.1. Lineage (NCBI taxonomy): Eukaryota > Viridiplantae > Streptophyta > Zygnematophyceae > Zygnematales > Zygnemataceae > Zygnema > Zygnema cylindricum. Next base: position 19,719 of record JBBHKE010001169.1, read on the forward strand.
CTCGTCTATTGTGTACTCCTTCAGATAAACACAACAATCTCTTTTTCAAGTTGTTCTTCCCTTAGACTTAACCAAATAATTTTTGAACTCAAGATTTTTGAGTGTCCAAAGATGTCCACGATTATTAAAACTCATCACTATGTATTGAAAAGTAAGCTTTAGTAAGTCTTATAAATTTGAGTCTATGACTTAGAATAATTTTGGAATACCAACTGTTCAATATTGACCAAATTTAGTGTAGATTTTTGTAGTATCTACACAAATAGTTATCTTTAAGTAAATTAGTGTGTAGGGCCGCCAATGAATATGAACGTGATAAGAATCACCCGGATTTTTAGGTTATAGATATTGTAAGTGGACAATTCTAGTCCAAACACTTAGATTTTTGTCAGTAGGCTGTCTAGTAAACCCTCTACATACGATTTAGATATTTTGAGGATCTTTAGAGTATTTAATTCAATAAGGAATGATCAGTTTGATACAAAATGTACATTCTACACAGAGTTTAAAGGAAAATGAAAGCACTATGTGCAGTTTAAGGTGTTTTGTGCTCTATTGTCTTTGATTTGCTTGTAGTACATGTTTGTTTGGTTAAACGACCTCTTTCATTTAGAGTTACATATCTTACAGTATTGATCTAGTCAAATAGGTATTCCTCTTTGGGTTTTCTTCTGCTAACATGTCTGATAATGGCTCAGCTTTTGCTGCAAGTGCTCCTATTAGCCCTAGTGCTCCACCTGCTCTTCCAGGGACGAATATCCCTGCTAGTGCAAATGTGACTCCTAGTGGGAGTGGATCACAACCGAGTCTAAATGCCCATGACCTTCAACAGGTTATGGGCCCACTGCCCAAATTGCCTATCTTTGATGGATCGGACTACTTGTATTGGGAAGATATGGTGAGCTCCTATTTTGAAGAGAGGGACTTGTCATCAATTGTGGATGGGACTGCTGATGAGACTGCACCGGATTGGAGACAGAAGAATCTCCACTGCCTCAATATCTAGAAGCAATCTATGACAAAGGAGTTGGTAATGTCTTACCTTGATATGAAAAAGGCTTCTCAAATCTGGTTTAGTGTACATGCTATGTATGTTCAGCTTGATGTCACTGTTCAGACTAATATAGCAACATAAATCTTTGAATTTAAGTATTTTGGAGGTAGTATGTCAGATCATTGTCATGCTATCAAAAGGTTGTTCCTTCAGAGTTCTAGTGCAGGTGGGGATTTTTCACCACGCTAGCAAGCTATGTTATTGATGAGAACTATGCCCGATGAATATAAGGGAGCCATGGATAGGCTTAGGGGTCTTCCACAACGTCAATGGAATATTGCGTAAGCAATTCAGTTTATTTTGAGCAAAGAAGCTAACTAGATTTCATAAAGAGGTAGTAGTAAGTCTGTGCACGAAAAAGCGAACCAATTTTCAGACTCTAAGAATGGCAGTGGCAGTGGTAGAGGTACTGGTCCTAGAAGGTCCCCATTAACCTGCTATTATTGTGATGAAAAATGGCATGTGTTCAGAATGTGTCATGCTTACAAGAGAGCGAAAGCCATAGGAAATTTTCGCTTTGGTTGGGACGAAAGTCGGGTTCCTTCTCAATCAGGTGGACGACCAACTGCTCTTTTCAACGAACTTAATGAGGAGGAAGTGAGCAGCTTTCCTGACAACAGTGAAAAGAAATACTTTGCGATGGCACAAACAACAGAATGTATGGAATAAGACGAATGGATTATGGACTCCGGCGCATCTGCCCACATGTGCCGCAATCGCCATCTATTTGAGAGTATTCAATCTATTTCACCCACCAAAATTTATTTTAGTGATGATACCTTTGTTGAGTCAAAAGCAATGGGGAGGGTGTCACTTATGTTGAAAGTAGAGGGAAAACCTGTGAAAAGGGTTTTAGAAGATGTGTTGCATGTCCCAGCTTTTAAAAGAGTTTTTTTCTCTACGTCACTTGTAGAAAAGAAAGGTTTTAAAACTATATCTGAAAATGGAAAGAAAACAGTGAGTAAAAATGGGAAAATAGTTGCAGAGCTGGAGGAAACAATTTGTATCCGTTGAGTTTTGCAAATGATAATGACAATGATATTATGTACTCAAGTGTAATCAGTGATTGTGATTTTTGGCATAAACGTTTAGAACATGTGAATTATGATAGATTAGAAAAGATCGTAAATCAAAAAATGGTGGAAGGTGTAAAAATTAGTCAAAAACCAACATCAAAAGTATGTGATGGTTGTGCAATGGGAAAAAATCATAAGTTGCCTTTCCCTTCGCAAACTGATCATAAAAGTAGCAGTAGCAAGGTGCTAGAACTAATTTATTCATATGTATAGGAGCCATCTAGGTATCCATTTGTGGGAGGTGCTAAGTTTATGCTTACCTTTACTGATGACTATAGTAGATTTACTACAGTTTATTTTTTGAAAAGTAAGGATGAAGTTTTTTCAAAATTTAAGGAGAATAAGGCTTGGGTTGAAAATCTACATGAGAGAAAGATAGTGGGATTCAAATATGATAATGGAGGGGAGTACATTTCTAAAGAGTTTGTAGAATTCCTAAAATTGTATAGTATCTCATGTCAGCTAACCGTTCCTTATTCTCTGGAGCAAAACGGTGTTTCAAAAAAGATGAATAAGATCATATCAGAGTGTGCTAGGAGAATGATGGTTGATATGGACATAGATTTCAAATTTTGGGCAGAGGCAATGAATTGTGCAGGTTATGTGAGAAACAGGCTAGAAACAAGGGCAGTAAAAGAAAAAACAACTTACAAAATGTGGAAAGGAAAAAAACCAGATGTAAGTCACTTCAAAGTTTTTGGAAGTAAGATATTCTTGCTAGATAATGATCCACAAAAATGGAAATTAGAGCCAAAAGGCATACCAAGCATATTTTTAGGGTATGATAATCATGCCAAAGGTTATAAAGTATATGACATTAAGAGAAATAGAGTTGTGGTAACCATAAACATCATAGTGAAGGATGAGGGAAAAGCAAGAGATGCATTTAGTCAACGTACAGATGAAAAGAAGATCGAAGTGTTGATTTTATCCTTTTAAAGGAAAATCCCATGTTTTTCAAGAAAAATGTAGAATATGCATCTAGTTTAGCTCAAAGTGACTAGCAATCATCTTCTTCACCAGAAACAGGAAAAATTATGCCCGAAAGGGTTGCAGACTCTCCTCTACCTCAAGCTGAAACTGAATCAGAAGAAAAATCACATGTATCGAGGAGGAGGACCAAACCATCTATACCAGCATCAAAATTTCCAGGTGGAGTTAGGCGAAGTGCACGACTCAAGGGAGAAAATGCAGCCTTTGCTCATTCAGCACACATAGATAAGCCTCTAAAATTGAAAGAAGCTTTTTCAAGTAATGAAAGGGAACATTGGGTGGAAGCTGTCAATGAGGAAATGAAGTCCATCATGGAGGCCCAAACTTGGGATCTGGTGGAACTTCCTTTAGGAAGAAAGGCTATTGGAAGTAAATGGGTGTTTAAATTAAAATTGAACCAAGATAATACCATAGACAAGTATAATGCTCGCTTGGTTGCGAAAGGATATAATAAAAAGGAGGGGATAGATTATGAAGAAACCTTTTCACCGGTTGTAAGGTTTCCATCTGTTCACAACTTACTTACATTAGCTGCCATAAAAGATTTTGACATCCATCAAATGGATGTTAAAACTGCATTTTTGCATGGTGATTTAGATGAGGTCATTTATATGAAGCAGCCTGAGGGTTATTAGGAAGCAGGAAAAGAAAATCATGTGTGCCGACTTTTAAAATCTTATTATGGCCTAAAACAGGCCCGTAGGCAATGGAACTGAAAGTTAGATGAGTTCTTGACAGGATTAGGATTTACAAGAATTAGCTCAAATCATAGAGTATATATGATATGTGGTGATAATCCTGATGAGGTGATATTCATTGTTGTGTATGTTGATGATTTGTTGCTAATTAGTAGGAACAAAGAAGGAATTGCTAGAGTAAACCATGCTCTTAATTCACAATTTGAAATGAAGGATTTGGGTGAGGCAAAATATATCCTTGGCATACAAGTTGAAAGAGATAGAGAAAAGAAAATCATTAGGCTAACTCAAAAAGAAGCGATAGGAAACATGTTGGAAAAATTTGGCTTGGCTGATGCCAAAGGTTGTGCAACTCCTATTGAGTATAAGCAAAAACTTGAAGGAATGGAGCATGAGTTTGGAGTCATAATAGATGAGGAACTCAGTGCAGAAGAGCAAAAAATTATGTCCCAAGTACCCTACAGACAAGTAGTAGGAAGTCTAATTTACTTCATGAATTGTACTAGGCACGATATAGCTGCAGCTGTTGGTGTATTGAGCAGAAGTCTACAAAATCCACGAAAGAGAGATTGGGAGGCAGCAAAAAGGGTCTTAAGATATCTTGTTGGGACGAAAAATCTTTGGCTTACATTGGGAGCGGACAAGGTTAGCATTACTACTTGGAGTGATGCTAGCTATGGTGATCTGCCTAATACGAAGTCTACAACTGGGTATGTCATTCAGATTGGAAGTGGAACTTGTAGTTGGAGAAGTAAACTTTAAAAGGTCACGGCTCAATCTACTATTGAAGCCCAATACATGGCTGGGAGTGCAACCTTGAAAGAGATGCTATGGATTAAGGCATTTCTTCAAGAATTGGGTTTTACACAACACGGGACACAGGTAACGTGGTGCGACAATCAAGCAGTCATTTCTGTGGCTACAAACCCAAGTCACCATTTCAAGAGTAAACATATGGACATTCGGCTACATTTGGTACGAGAGAAAGTATTTGCAAAAGTGGTCAAACTTTGTTTTTTGCCTGATGAGAAAATGGTTGCGGACATGTTGACAAAAACCCTTCCCGCTCCTAAGTTAGAGTACTGCAAAAAAACATGTGGTCTAAGTGAGTAAGTCTTCTAAAGCTTAAGGGGAGTATTGAAAAGTAAGCTTTAGTAAGTCTTATAAATTTGAGTCTATGACTTATAATAATTTTGGAATACCAACTGTTCAATATTGACCAAATTTAGTGTAGATTTTTGTAGTATCTACACAAATAGTTATCTTTAAGTAAATTAGTGTGTAGGGCCGCCAATGAATATGAACGTGATAAGAATCACCCGGATTTTTAGGATATAGATATTGTTAGTGGGCAATTCTAGTCCAAACACTTAGATTTTTGTCAGTAGACTGTCCAGTAAACCCTGTACATACGATTTAGATATTTTGAGGATCTTTAGAGTATTTAATTCAATTAGGAATGATCAGTTTGATAGAGAATGTACATTCTACACAGAGTTTAAGGAAAAATGAAAGCACTAACTGCAGTTTAAGGTGTTTTGTGCTCTATTGTCTTTGATTTGCTTGTAGTACATGTTTGTTTGGTTAAACGACCTCTTTCATTTAGAGTTACATATCTTACAGTATTGATCTAGTCTGATAGGTATTCCTCTTTGGGTTTTCTTCTGCTAACATGTCTGATAATGGCTCAGCTCTTGCTGCAAGTGCTCCTATTAGCCCTAGTGCTCCACCTACTCCTCCAAGGACGAATATCCCAGCTGGTGCAAGTGTGACTCCTAGTTGGAGTGGATCACAGCCGAGTCTAAATGCCCGTGACCTTCAACACTATGGACATCAATATCTATGACACATATTTTGTTAAACTAGAATTAGATATTATCATTCTTTTTTGCTGAACAAACATTCAATTTCAAATTAATTTCAAAATCTGAAACAATTGTGTCCAATAATTCTTGACTTCTACCCCTTTTGTTTCGATTTTAGATCCTCGTGGAAATCACACGATGTGCCAAACCGGATTATAGAAATTTCAGAACAAATATTTCTAACCAACTCTTCGACACAAATTTGCCCCTCTTCTTTGGTTAGTCCATATAGATGGTAGCCTAACGTCTTCAAATTGGAAGATGGTGGAGTATCCCATATATCAACCATATCGTAACTCATAAGCGGATTTGTCACTAATGAACAAGGTGAGTCTCCGAATACAAATGCCATTGGTGGTAAGAATCGCATCACCTATCTCAAACACATTTTCTGGTCGGATCCATGAATTGTAGCCTTGGCCATTTTTTGTAATCTATGTTATTTTATTTCAACTACCCCACTAGCTTCCAAGGAGTAAAAAACGGTGGATTCATACCTTATTTCCCACGCTTTCCAATACCTAGTGAATCAAAATAACTCCTAGCCATATCCGATCAAGTAGATTTCGATTTAAGCTCATATTGCCTCTTCGCCATCACGTTTCAATCATTAAGTCTGTTTTATGTTGTTCCACGACCACTGGAGCAGGAGGAGCAACAGGAATAGTAGTAGAAGTAGACATAATTCGCTCACAGAAGCTAACCAAGAATCCTTCCAAACAGCTATTTTCTACAGATCACAAAATCTGATAAAACAGTCCAAACTGCTTTAAACTATACCACGATATATAATATCATAAAGACTGACAACTCCCAAAGTTTCAACCCAATTCATCCAACATAAACAAAGATATTCAACTCATAGGTTTCCCAAAACCAGTTTGCAGATTGCATAGTCTGGAAGTTTGGATTCATAAAATGTTCTACGTCCTAAGTCTTATACTCGTAGTGAGTTTCTACTCCTTGTTGTCCTATTGCATAGTGATGTACCTCCGATACAAGTGTTCGTGAGAGATACGTCCAAGAACAAAATTGCCACTAAGATCTAAGTACTCCTAATTACTTTAAAGTGAATCAATCACTGTACAATCAATATTACTGAGAGATCAACATTAAGTGATTGTACAATTAAATGTCGCCGGCTTAGTTATAAGTGTTCGGATACATCCATTCAGATGTTGGGAAAAATCCTGCCAGTAACTCACTTGCGATCCCTTTGTGAATCTCGTCCATTGACTCGATTCATATCAACCGCAACCGCGATGTCCCGTTCGCATCATATTCAACGTCACCGCAGCTTTGTCGCGACTGCGTCATTCTGCATATCCCAAATACCTGCAACTGCTTTGTCTCATCCGCGTCCCAGCTGCTTTGTCCCATCTGCGTGCTTTGTCCCAAAATTACTTGTTTTGTTTTTAAGTGACGACACATGTCTCTATACGCCACATTTTACTATCTTTCTTTCGTCACACTAATTTTCTGAGACGTAAAGCTTTCCAAAATCAACATTTTAGACCTCAAAAATCTTCCTAAACACAAAGATCTATAAAATCGGGTAAAATTATCCACATTTACAATTATTATACCCAAAACTCTTGTGCATGATGCACTTGCTCAAATTGATTCAAAAAATTCCAACAGATGTTGTACCCAAATTACATATCTTAGCTAGATGAAGTTTCTCGATTTGCCGACCTTGGCTACACCCTTGGCATCTAATTATTTTCTCCCCAGTTGCAAGGTCCAAACAACAAACACACAATTTTTCATCATTTTCTTGAAGTTGTTGCCGGATGTGTGGTACATCCGGTGGTATGAACAGACTCAAATCTCCCCTCAACTCGAAAAATTGGCAAGTAACATCTTTGGTCGCCTTCACACAAGACAGATCTTCGGTCGCCTTCACACAAGACAGTTGTGCATGGATATAGTGATTTTTTCTCTCCGGTTACTTGGGGGAAATAGGAGGAGGATTGGGGAGATTTGGAATGTCTCCTCCTACACCTGTAGGAGGAACTGATGGCACCGATGGCATCCCCGAATCTGGCCAAACCCTCCACGAGGAAGAGCTAGTTTCACCCATTCCTTGGGTTCCAAACATGTCTCTACGAGGTGCCCCCCCACCTCCCCTTCTATTCCAACATCCATCTATATTTTTGTTTGACATTTTTATATAAAATAAACTGAAATCAGAGACACGAGTGCACTTTATAAGAAATACTACAATGCACGGTCTCTCAGTTTTTTCTAACCGCGAGCTTTAATATCAACAAGCTCGGTGGGCTATGCTAACAACTTTAACCAAAAGAGAGTGAACCATAACCCTAATCCTGGGAATTCACAAATCAAATCAAAATGGAAATAATTTAGACTGCCATAACTTTTATGAGAGCAATCTCTGTAGACTTAAAAATATTGCCTCTTACCCTATTCAATCAGAAGCCATTCACCACAATATATATACATATTACAAAGAATTAAACACAAAACAAGTAACATCCAAGCGTCTCCAGATGCTAACTTTAATAAGGTTTTTGACCCACCTAGAGGAGTGAATTGATGCTGGGGATAACTCCCGCCATCAAACTCGGAAGGTCCCAAAAACCCACGGATCCATCCAAAATCCGTCCAACTCCCTCCTTCAAAACCCCAAGGAATATTGCAATCAGAAAGCCCCAAGTATCCTTGTTGCCAAACAAGACATTAATTGTCTAAATGCAAGGAAACTCCAACATGATCCAAAGATGGCAAAAGGGAGGCTGGCAAAATAGCTCTTTTCTGATGAATCAGGTTTTGGAAGGCGACAGAACTGAGAGACAGTTCTTAGCTTTCATTTCCTATGCAATATTGAGTTCCAACAACCTACAGTACTTAAAACTAATACTTAACGTCAAAAACTGACACTATGGGACTCGTTCTATGTTTAATTTCCAAAAACGTCAAAACTTTTGACTTATGAAAAGTCGTTTGGACAGCTTGTACTAATTTCCAACCCGCAAAAGCAATCATTACTTCAAAAAGTCAATAATTAACCTATATTATGCAGTTTACAGAAACTGCCATATCTCTCATAATATCTATTTGATCAATCCAAACAAACTTTCATTAAAAATGTATTAAAGATTTCTATCTATAATTACTTAATACAGCATGTGTTACCAAGCCGTTGAAAATATGTTGAACGTCAAAGTTTTTCAAATCTGCACCAAAACACTACTTTGACCTCACATATCTTGTAGCCATTATCCAAATTAAGTGAAATAAAGTTCTATTATCTATGCTATGTAGAATTTAATAGGGCGTTCAATTATATAAAAAAAAAATATATATGTGTGATCATAATCGTCTCTCACAAATGGCTTTTGGTGCCCTGCCAGCTCAATATTGACCAACTCCAAAATTAGTCCGAAACCATATCCAATGTAGTAATATGGTCGAAAATCCTCTATAGGCAATAAATATAAACGTGTATGACAGAAACTGAAAGCTGAAGACCATTATTTTGTTGCAGCAAAACGTGCGCTCAACCATTAATAAAGTAGAGTACAACGCGAATAGTAATTAGCGTTATGTACGCTAATTACGTCACCCCAAATTTTGACTCTATCACCCTTAATAGAGTACATAATTCTAAACTAATTTTTACATTATTTAAGGTATTTTTTTATTCCGCGTTAATAACTCTAATATAGTGTCATTTTAAATAGTGTGGCGTACGGTCTGTGTGTGACCATGCAAAACTGTACTTTATTACCTAAGAGTACAAAATAATTTAATGCAGCCTGTTATCATGTAACTCCGTTTTCACAAACCGCGAAGAGAAAACGTCATAATGACGTGAAACAGTACATTTTGTTAGATAATGTACGTGTATCTAATTTATAGTAAAGATATGAGCGCAGATAATTAGTACGGAAAGAAACCCTTAATTAGAGTTATTGATAAATTAGAGTAAATTTTGATTTTTAAAAATATTGATTACACAAATTAGAGTTAATAACTCTTATTATTTTTTTATTTTTTAAATCTAATTATTTCTTTAGACTAATTACAATTGGCGGTGTACTGTACTGAATCTTGGATGTTTTTGGGCCCTCGGAGGCGTCTCGAAAAGGTCCACATCGCCCCCGCCTCCGGCTTTCTCCGCGCGACGGTATGTTTAGGGTTTTTTATTTGTTTTTTTTTTTATAAAAAAAAAAACAAAAAATAAATGACCCTAAACATCTAAAACCTATTCTAGATACCCGATTACGACCTTATAAAAAAAAACAAAAAAAAAATAACCCTAAACATCTAAAACCTATTCTAGATACCCGATAACGACCTTTGTTTGGGTCTCCGGGACAGGTCCCGCGAGGTGACGAAGGTCCTACAAATGTTTGGAGGCTCGATGGATATCGATACCGTATTGTAGTATACCACCTCGTATTCACCAAAGAAACATATAATATAGCACTAAACGTGACGCACTAAAATAAACCCATTGACGCGAACCCGGACGATACGCCGATTCGCATATCATTCCAGCACCATGTTTTTTTTTTTCTCTACAGCTGGCGACGCATGCAAAACAAGATTTTACTTCTAAAAATGGGATGGTAATAAAATAGGATACCCTATTATATAAAACACGATGAAAAAAATATCAAGGTATACATAGGGTAAAAAGAAGGGAAAGACCATCAAAGTACAAAGCATGATTATAACTGAAAAGAGATAATACATCAAAAGGTAAAAGACCAAAAACGTTAAGGATTAAAAACACACAAAAAGCAAGTATAACAAAGAGAAACAACAAAAAGTGGATTGTACAAACGTTACAAACTATTAATTAAAGACCGAGGCCTTAGGGCATGTTCCCATGTGTTCAAGTAAGGGTTTTTTTTCGTCGTTTTCACAAAAATTGGGACTTCCAACGAGAAAATATTACGTCGTACGAAAAATGGGCAAAAACACAAGTACATTTTGCGTCATCTTAGAACTTGGAAGGTACGACAATTTGGCGTTATTATCATCGCGACCCACTTCCAGCTCATATTCACACTTGTAATGGAATCAAATCGCGATCTGATTTTAACCAAAATAACACCCTATAGACGAATAGAAAGTTGATATTGCACGCGTGAAACGTCTTCAAAAAAATTTGAACGAGAGAGGGTACACGCTATTTTTTTACATGCTCGTCACGCGCATGTATGTACAAAAATGACAAGAATGTACGGGAAAAAATTCGTTGGGGTCTTGGACCTCCACTTTCATTCATGGGTCCTTTACAAAAATTTACAACGTCCTCGTCTCTCCCCATCTTTTTCATTCGACCGCTCCTCTTTCTCTCATCTCTAAATGAATTGCAGCAATAATAGTATCGAATGAAAGATATATTTTTTTCCTTTTTTTTTAATATTTTTGGTCTCATTTTGATGTCATATCGAATGATAAATGGTAAGAAAAAAAAATCGAGAAGCCATGGCGGAAAGTTTACGTATTGATGACGTCATAAGGTAGCATGACTTCCCAAGGTAGCATGACTTCACAATGTCACAAAACCATAAACATCTACAATGTCACAAAAACCTCTACGTCTATAACCGTTTGTAATTTTGGGAAGTTTCGTAGTCGTCTACATTTTTGGGAAGTTTCGTAGTCGTCTACATTTCGTTTTGTACTATCGTAGGCTATCGCATATTTTGTAGACGTCTACAACAGTCACATTTTTGAATTAATAAAGGCGCAAGTAATGATTGTCATAAGAACACTTTGAAAACTACACTGTAAAATCTGTGCTAAAATCCGTTTCAAAGTTTCGGTTACATGGGAACACGCCCTTACACTATGCCACACTAAAGGGCAAGACTAAAAATATCGTCGATAGGCGCCGGGTGGCGCTGGGCGCCCTTATCATTTGATTGTACCACCATGTCAAATATTTTTATACAACTCGGGTACAAAAGGTTTTGTCGGTTCTACACGCTCTCGAACCATTCCGTAATTTTTTTTTTTTTTTTAAATCATCTCTAATGTGAATCTATCTCACTATTCCAAGGTTCTAAGGGTGAACACTAATTGTCCGATTTATTGTTTCAACATCTTTTTTTTGTTTTTTAACACATTTGTTGAGAAACTGTCAATACTCTCCAAGACTTCAGGATTAAATCTTGACCGTTCGTTTATTCCCTTTCAACGAAACATCAACAACCACCGTCCTCCACCGTCTTTAAGGGCGGTGACGGTGACGTCATCAATTTGTACATGTCGTGTACGGTCGTTACATCTGGGTAATGATTGTACCTATCGGGCTATCATGATGGACGGCCAAGATTCTTTGACACGTCGTAAAGATCACGTGACTTTGGAAAGACAAGGTGGATTCAAATCCACCAAAACCCGTTAAAAAAAATCCTTTAAATATTTTCCCGATGGATATAACGTAAAGCTCTTGTTGTTATCGTTCGTCATTATTAGTTTGGTGTTTTTTTTTTTTTTTTTTTTTTTTTTTTTTTTTAGTTTTTTTCAGATTTTTCTTCTATAGAATGACGTTGTAATCTGGTACAATTCTTACATTCAGATTATACGCTTGAAAACTTTGGAGGTCTTTAGGTGGGAGAGAAGAGGGGTTATGTTCTTATTTTTTGGTGTTTTTTTTTGATATTTTGGTAATTGTTTTGTATTTATTGTTTTGATTATTATAATTTTACCTTCATTAGTTTGCCTTTATTATTTTCCATCTTTTTTTTCTCTAGACGCAAACATTTTTTTCTTCTTTTCCTTTTTTTGTTTTTTTAGTATTTTCTATTTGTTGTTATTTTTATTTTCGATTGTTTTTTGGTTTTTCTCGGTATTCTCGTCACGCCGTGATCGAATCACATATCGTGGAAGTCGGTGTTATTTTGACTCCCTTATAAATGTCGAGATCGTCCACCACAAAAGACGACAATAAGTAATAGTTTTGAGGGTATTTTAGTAGGGTATTTAGGGTTTTGGTTCAGGATTTATGTCTAGTGACCGTTTGCTTTCTATGGAGGGATTTTTTGTTGCAAGATTGAAAGACTAAAACTAAGAAAAATGGTGTTGTCTATTGGAGGTGGATTGGCGGACGCCATAAAATTATACACAAGAGAAAGATCAATGCATTGGAAAGAGAAATTGATTTGTATTTAGGATGATTTCATTAAGTGAGAGAAGTCATTTATATACAAAATATACAATGCTGATTATTGTGGAGTCTAAGCGCTCTTTGGTGCTCTATAACAAAAATATCCTAGTCTAGATTATAATACATGTGTTCGAGATTTTACGTGAGTGATGATAAGACTAGATTCTAATGTATGTAGTCTAGAATCTAATGCATGTAGTCTAGAATCTAATGCATGTAGGCTAGATTCTAAAGAATTAACTTTAAGGCGGCAATGTACAAAAGTAATTAAGACCTAAAGTAATGACGTAGAGTCAAGCAACAAAAAGTACTATGATACAAACAAAATACAAAAGAGAATCAAGACAAAGAGAAATAAACAAACGTAGGACAAAAAGAGAGACCGTCGCCCAAAGGACTTGTACACATGGTGGCAAGAGTGTCAAACCCATAGATGTGATGCTTCATGCACAAAAATAGTATATAAATTTTGGTGACAAAAAACCTCTATGTGGAGAATTCCATATGTCGAAATACAATGATCATCTTGACAACATTAGTGTGGACATATGGATGATAAAAACAATGAAATGACAAAAAATTTACCACCCGCGTCACCAATGTTGGGACCGCCGCGTTGACAACTGGATCATTCTAACCGCGAGCTATAACATCAACAAGCTCGGTGGGCTATGGTAACAGCTTTAAACAAAAGAAAGTTAACCATAACCATAATCTTAGGAATTAACAAATCAAATCAAAAATGGAAATAGTTTAGACTGCTATACTTTTTATCTTTTTATAACAGTGATCTTTGCAGAATTAACAATATGGCCTTCTACCTTACTCTATCAGAATTAACAATATGGCCTTCTACCTTACAACATCAAAAGCCATTCACCATGATACATAAACATATTACAAAGAATTTCAGACAAAACAAGTAACATCCAAGTGTGTTGGATGCCAAACTTGAAAAGGGTTTTAACCCACCCAGAGGAGATACCCGATACCACAGAAAACTCCCGTGATCAAACTCACAAGGTCCCAAAATCTCACGGATCCCTCCAAGTCAAGGATCTGTCCAACTCCCTACTTCAATCCCTCAAGAACTATTGCAATCACAAGTATGAAGTATCATTGTTGCAAAATAAGGCACTATTTTACTAACTCCAAAGCAACTCCAACATGGTCAAAAGATGGCAAAGGGAGGCTGGCGATATAGCTCTTTCTTTATAAATTAAGGTATCGGAAGGCCACAGAACTAAGAGACAGTTCTCAGCCTTCATTTCCAAGCTAATATTGAGTTCCAACCACCTAAAGCACCTAGAATCAATACCTAGCATCAAAAATTGACACTACGAGACTTATTCTATGTTTAATTCCCGAAACCGACAGCACCTTTGACTTATGAACTGTCGATTGGACAACTTTCCAACCGGCAAAAGCAATCAGTACTTTGAAATGTCAATATTTAGCCTATATTATACAGTTTACAGAAACTGCCATAGCTCTTTAAATATCCATTTTATTAATAAAAAATATATATATATTGAAAAGTTATTAAAATTTTATATTTACCAGTATAAAATATAGCGTATTTGAATGATTCGTTGCGAAGTTCCTATACATCAAAGTTTCCAAAAACTGCACAAAAATGACTACTTTGACCTGACATAACTCGTAGCTTAATTATGAAAAGTAAGTGAAGTAAAGTTCTATCACTTAAGCTACATAAAATTTAATATGACGTTTTATTAAATAGAAAAAAAAGAAACTGTGTTCTTAAAATCGTCTCTCGAAAATAGCTTTGGTGCTTTGCCGGCCTAATAATGACCAACTCCAAAGTTGGTCTGAAACCACATCCAATGAAGTTGTAATAGGGTATAAATTCCTCGATACAAAAAATAAATATAATCGTGCTTGACAGTAGAGGACCGACACATGCAATGACGGAAACAAACGGGCTCAAGAGAGACAAAAAGATAACCTTCGCTAAATGACCATTAATACCCCCCCTCAAATGAAAATTAAGAAGTAGATTGGGTTGAAAATAAGGAAATTTAGCAAGAAGAAATACAAAGGCCATAGGAGATGCAATGTTGCTGAAAGTGAGGGCTATGTAGAGCCTTGGTGAGATAATCGACAAATTGGATGGCGGATTTAACATAAAGAAAATAGAGGGTGCCATCTTCGACCCGCTCTATAGAGTAATGATACTGAATGTCGATGTGTTTTGTCCTCTTTTGGTGAACACGATTACGAATAAAAGCAAGGAATTCTTGGGAATCGAAGAAAATAGGACTAGGAGTTGACCAAGATTTGAAAGAATAGTGCGACGCCAGATAAATTCCTTGGCGGCATAACAAACGACTATATATTTCGCCTCAGTGCTGAAGCATGTAGTGGTAGGTTGCTTTCTTCATGAATAAGTGATAAGGCTATTGCTCAAATAAAAACATAAGCTTAGTTGTGGAAAGGCAAGAAGGCTCATCTTTTGCCAAATCTAAATCTACAAAACCCGTGAGTGCAAAAAACTCGTGAGAGCACTAAAGCCAGAGGAAGAGTATGTGAGACAAAGAGAATTCGAAAGAGGTTTGGCTAAAGCAAGATGATCAAGGGAAGGACGAAAGAGGAATTTACTAAGCTTAGTGATAGTTGTGGCAATGTCAGGGTGGGGCTTGCATGGTGTATATAAAGGCCCTCACCATTGGGGGTAAGGTGCATGGAGGGAGAGGAAGAAAAGAGAGTAAGTTGCAAGGAGGAGAGGGGCATTTGCATCTAGAGGAGTGGAAAAGGAGGAGAAATATGCTATACCAAAGCATTCCAAAAGGTTGGAGATATAGGTCTCATGAGAGAGAGAGTGTGTGAGAGCTGAGCGGTTACGAGAAACTTGAATGCCCAAATATTACGTGAAATCACCTATATCGGCCATGTGAAAATGGTTTTGAGGGAGAATTTTGACATCAGAGATTTCAGAGAGAGAAGAACCTACAAGAAGAAGATTATCGACAAAGATAGCAACAATGATGAAAGAGGTGCCAGAGCCACGAGAGTAAATGTTAAAATCAACATCAATGCGGGTGAATCCGTCTTTTCTCATAATTGCATCTATGGTATGGTTCCATACACGTGGGGATTACCTCAATCTAACGATAGTTTAAATGAGATGTCAAACGAGATGTTTAGATCTAGGGGAAATAAAGCCTTCGAGGTGATGTATGTAAATGTCCTCTGATAAAATCCCATTTAAGTAAGCATTCTTAACATCCATTTTGTAAACATGAAAGTCATCTTCAGCAACTAAAGCAAGTAAAGTGCGGATAGATGTCAATCGTGTAACAAGGGTAAAGGTCTCACTGAAATCTATACCTTTGATTTGGGAAAAGCCCTTGGCCACTAAGCGAGCTTTATATTTATCCACCGATCCGTCCGCCTTTAGCTTGACATAAAAGCTCCATTTGGAGCTAATTGCCTTTCTTCCAAGGGGAAGTGGAACAAGCTTCCATTTTTTATTAGAAATTAAGCAATTAAATTCAGCATCAACGGAAGTCTTTCAAAGGGAGGCATCAAGACGTTTTAAGGTGGTTTTGAGATAGAGGGGGTTGAAATAAGAGAGGTAAATGCCCTAGCGGAGTTAGCATAAGCAAGAGAGGTATGGCCTATGGAGGTAATATGTTGAGAGGGGGGAAACCTAGTGCGTGAGGGGTTTCGGCGACGTAAAAAAAAGGGCTCAAGAAAAGGGGAAGGCTCAAAAAGAGGGGAAGGCTTAGGAAGAGGTGAGTGGGAAAAAATTGTAAGGGAAAAATTGTCAAAAAGAGGATCAACTTGGGAAAGGGAGAGAGAGGAAGTATGATCCCTCAAAATTTGTGATAGGATGGAGAAAAAGGGCGGTTGAGAGGGTGGCAAGAGTAGTGGGAGCAACTACACCGCGCATCGTTATTAGTGTCAAGGTTTAAATAGTGTAAAAGAAAAATTAGTGTTAACAATTCTAATTTAGTGCAAGAAACGTGGCAGATTATGGTCCACTTCCTTAAATAGCGTTGCTTATTTAATTTTGAAAATCATGTACACTATTTTTGGAAAAAAATCAAAATTTTAAGAACCCAAATTAGAGTCGTTGACACTAATAACGATGCGCGGTGTAGCATTCACATTGACAGCTCACGTGGCAGCATTTAATTGCCGTCCATATACCGTCGCGTCAAACTCCCGAACCCTCGGGAAGTCCGGATAGAAGCTTATGACGAATTGTCACGCTACGGCCCAATACAGCTTTTTCAACACGGAATCATTTTTAGCCCTCCGATGAAAGTTCAATCGACGGCCATTGGTCATTCCAGTTTATAATAAAGGGAGAAGCACAAGCTATGAATTGCTTATCTCGATTTTTGGAAAGATAGAAGTTCACTACATCCTTCATCAAATTGCGCTTCCTCTCTCTCTGTTTCTAGTTTTTTCCTTCAATTCTTTTTATTCTACTCAGTCATCATGCAAATTTTCGTGAAAACTTTGACCGGCAAGACTATTACTCTCGAAGTTGAGAGCTCTGATACTATTGACAATGTTAAGGCTAAGATTCAGGATAAGGAGGGGATTCCTCCTGATCAGCAGCGATTGATTTTCGCTGGCAAGCAGTTGGAGGATGGCCGTACACTTGCTGATTATAATATTCAGAAGGAATCTACACTTCATTTGGTTCTACGGTTGAGAGGAGGAATGCAGATTTTTGTGAAGACTTTGACGGGAAAGACCATTACTTTGGAAGTTGAAAGTTCTGATACTATTGACAATGTGAAGGCTAAGATTCAGGACAAGGAGGGAATTCCTCCGGACCAGCAGAGACTGATTTTCGCCGGAAAGCAGTTAGAAGATGGTAGGACCTTAGCTGATTATAACATACAGAAAGAATCTACTCTCCATCTTGTTCTCCGTCTCCGAGGAGGTATGCAGATTTTCGTGAAAACTCTTACAGGAAAGACTATCACCCTTGAAGTTGAAAGCAGTGATACCATTGACAATGTGAAGGCAAAGATTCAGGACAAGGAGGGAATTCCTCCCGACCAGCAGCGATTGATTTTTGCTGGGAAGCAGTTGGAGGATGGCCGTACACTTGCTGATTATAATATTCAGAAGGAATCTACACTTCATTTGGTGCTGCGATTGAGAGGTGGTATGCAGATTTTTGTGAAGACTTTGACTGGAAAGACCATTACTTTGGAAGTTGAAAGTTCTGATACTATTGACAATGTGAAGGCTAAGATTCAGGACAAGGAGGGAATTCCTCCGGACCAGCAGCGATTGATTTTTGCTGGAAAGCAGCTGGAGGATGGTAGAACTCTTGCTGACTACAACATTCAAAAAGAATCGACACTTCATTTGGTGCTGCGATTGAGAGGAGGCATGCAGATATTTGTGAAGACATTGACTGGCAAGACCATTACTTTGGAAGTTGAAAGCAGTGATACCATTGATAATGTGAAGGCGAAGATTCAGGATAAGGAAGGGATTCCTCCCGACCAGCAGCGATTAATTTTTGCAGGAAAGCAGTTAGAAGATGGTAGGACTTTAGCTGATTACAACATTCAGAAGGAGTCTACTCTTCATTTGGTTCTTCGCCTTCGAGGTGGACAGTGATTTACTTCTTTTTGTGAATATCTTTTTTAGATTTTTGGGTTATAGAAGGTAGAGAGCGAGAAACTAATTTCTGTTGTTGTTTCATATTTGACGAAAATCAGTGAGAGTTTTCTGTTTATGAAAATGTTTCAAACATTTGTGCTCTTTTCCTTGTTTGATGTTTAAGTTTGTGTGATTCCGGCCAAATCTGTTTGTCGTCTCTGGTTCTGTTCAGCAAAACCTTTAGCATGTTGAAATTTTGTTTCTTGTTTCTGCTATATTTATATTTGTTTGTGCTCGTTGCTGCTAAGATTTTATGTCCTGTTGCTTGTTGCTGCTGTATTTTCTGAATTTGTTGCTTGTACATGTTAAATTATCTACTTTTAAATTCTCATTTCTGCAGCTTGTTGCCGGTAAGTTTTTTGAATTTGTCGCTTTTTAATGCCGAATTATTTTCATAGGTTGCAATGATTGCACTCAGAGAGCAAAGTATTCTTCCCTGCTTTTTAAGTCAAAGGCTACTTACTTTTCTTGTTATCTTTAGATTAGATTCAAACTAGCAAGTAAGCTTTTGTGGCATTATGATTCTATCGGAAGTTGTGTTCAGGTATTTAATGATTTAATGTGTGGAAGCAGGAAATATTCACCCAAAACCGACGTTTGACCAAAAGAGAAATCCATGGAGGTTATATGTATCCTTGGAAGGTTTCACATTTGAACACTGAACATCTCACAATGGGAAGAGAGAGGGAAGGGGGGTGGTAAGAATATTTTGTAGACACGGATCCAGAGGGAGGGAGAGAGAGGGAGGAAAGGCAAGTAGAAGGAAAGGTTGGAAATAGGGAGTACGCGAGAGGGACAGGGAGAGGGAGGGAGGGACGAAGAGAGAGGAGATTGATGCATACGGTGAAGCGATGTTAGTCTTAGTTTGTAGGCGTATCAGAGTGGCGCAGAAGGATTTTGGAGTGTGAGATTAAGTTTCTGTCTGTGCAGAAGTCCATTTCCAAGCTTGAGAGAAAAACTCCTTTGAAAGGTAATCCCATAGTCGGGATTACTTGCAGTAACCGCAGTCAAAAACCGTAGTAATTGTACATAAAAATGTAACAACTGGTACGGAAATAGTACAACACTGGCAGGAAAGCCAGTAACCGCGTTTTCTGTATTAATCCTAAAAGTGTGAAAAGCTGCTCCTGAATTTGTGACAAAACCCTAGAAACCCTAGTCCATCTGTTCATGCCATGACTCATTCACATGGAAATATTCTGGTTCTCGGGTGAAACCTACGGTACTACCTTGAAAAAGTAACAGAAGAGGAAAAAACATTGCGAATGAAAAAAGGTAAACAGTGGTGAAGCGAGGGTTTTTCAACTTTTCGACGAAAAGTTTTTAAGTAATATTTTCATGGTTTTCAGGTAACAACACCTTTTCAAAAGGAAAGAAAACTTTATTGCAGAAACTCAGATACCATCGGGGGTACAGAGGGTAAAAAACAGAAATAAAAAAGAAACGTTTAAAGACTATAAAAGCCGAGGGAGACTAAAGGCAAACTGGCAAAGGAAACCACCAAAACTAAACAAATCTACCATAGTTCTGAGGAGATGTGACAGGACATTGTTCCAAAATCAGCTTTAACCTCCATTTAACCTCACATGAAACAAATCTGAGTTCGAAAGGGCGGACAGTCCGGCCATCTCTAACAGGACAACGTGTCAAATGGCATTTCCCAAGGCTTTGTGCTTCCACCATCCAAAGAAAAAAGGACTTTTATCCATTCTAAAATGGACATATTTCGTGTTCGGCAGGATTCGAACCTGCGCGGGCAAAGCCCACAAGATTTCTAGTCTTGCTCGATAACCACTCCGACACGAACACTTGTTGACGTGTAATAGAATAACTAAAATATGATTTTTTATTTAAAAAAAACAAAAAGGACATATTGAAACCGAACCCAAAAAAAAGTTTGAAATTTTCGGCAGGTCGACGCGGACGCTGACCGTCAAAGGTTATTATGCAATCTCAGAAAAGATCCGCAGCTTGGTGTGCAGAGTAAATCTTGTCGGTGTGCAGGTATCACGTATGCTCCATTTTTTTCTCATGTTCAGGACGCAGAATTTTACGTCCAATCAAGTATTTGGTCGGTCAAGATCTTCGACGTCGTCCGTACACTTCACAGTTAGATCGGCTACTGTAGTCAAGAATATTTAAAACTTTGCAATTTACTGCCACGGAATATATCGATTTCGATTTCGTTCTTTACGCGCAACACAAAGTTCTGGTTGTTTCGAAGTGCCACGCGTCATTATGTGACATTGCGGAGCCCCTTTGCAGATTCTACAAAATACTGACGTGTGCTTTTCTGGCGTACGGTTTACGCTTTTGCCCAAACAAATGGGGCAAGCAACATCCAAGTCACATAAAAAAAGACACGTGGCACGGAACTCCGTACGGAAATTCGAAACATTCGTCCTTCCGATTCCCTCCATTTCTTCCTTCCATTTCTCCTTTATTTCTTTCCTTCTTTCGCACTCCTCTGTCCTCTCCCCTTCCTCCACCTCCTTCCTCCTTCACCTCCTCGCTTCCTTCCACTGATCCAGTTATCCAGCCCTATTCCTTTTTCTTTGTTCTTTTCTCTTTCCTTTGAGATTTTTGCGTTTCCCTTGTGTCAGCTCTCCTCCTCTCTCTCCCTCTCCTCTCCTTCGCCCTCTCCCTCTTCCCCCCCTCTCCCTCTCTTCTCTCCCTCTCCCTCTCTTCTCCCTTTCCCTCTCTCGCCCTCCTTCCCTCTCTGTTTTTTCTCGGAAAAAGTACAATAGTGTAGCTAATAGTTATATATGCGATGTTTTTAATGTGGATCCATTCATAGTGTTATAGAAAAACATACAAAAGAGAATTGATGCAGTCTACACCGTGTATCGCTATTAGTGTTAATGTTTTTTTCGCCACTTAAAACATCTTTTCTCCGTACACACTTGTACGATTTTCACATGGAGACCGCCAATGGGAAGGTGAGGATCTTGGCTTTCAATCGCAACCGTCAGATCCAGAATCCGACAAGAGTGTACGGAGAAAAGATGTTTTAAGTGGCGAAAAAAAACATTGACATTAATAGCGATTCGCGGTGTAGTTTTGAAAATTTGTCTCATCTAATTCTGTCAGTGTTATGTGTTTGTGTGCTGCTTTATTTTTTTATTTTTTTTTCATTTTTGATAGTCGATGTATGGTATTTTTGGAGATCTCGATATTATGGGAGTATATTGCTAAGCCGTAATTAATATCTCACTCTCCTCCCCTCCCCCTCTCCCCCTGTTCTCCGCTCCCCTCTCCCTCTCCTGCTGCCTCTCTCCCTCTCTCTCTCCTTTTCCCTCTCCCTCTCCCTCTCCCGCTCCCTCTCTTTCTCCCTCTCTCTCATTTCTTTCCTTTATACTCTCCTTCACTTTTGGATATCTTCTTTTTCCTGTCTCCTTTCTTCTATTTTCCAGCCATGGAAGCCATGGAACAAGTTATACATGACCGCGATCTTCTTTCTCGCATCATTTTTCTCCTCGACGATCATTTTGACCTACTGAATCTTTCACTAGCTTCCAAATTACTTCGTAAATCCGTACTTGAGAATGTACGACAAATCACCTGTCGTCGAATCGAAAAGCTCATGAAAATTCCTGAAACTTTCCCCAGTTTAACAAAACTCGATCTCAGTCCGGTGGAGAAAAAACTGTCAGGTTCCGTACTTACTGTCCTCATTCCAAAACTTTCTAATTTGCAAAATTTGACAATTGGACTCTTTAGGCTCTCTGATTTGCAAATTCTGAAAATTGGACCCTCTCCTCAACTGGATTTTGGTTCAAGACAGAACGCATTTTCTTATTTAACAACTTTGTCTCAACTGAAAGTACTGAATCTTTCTAACTGTTGTATTGATGACCTAATAGCAGAGCAGATAGGAAAAGGTTGTGATCTCTTACAAGATCTAACTCTAGAATGTATTGGTTGTAGCCTAACTGTCAAGGGTTTGAATGATCTCCTTCTCAGTTCTACTTTAGGATTACGTCGACTAACTCTAGAAAGAAACCGCTGGTATATGGATGATCCGATGGTTGTTGTTATGAAATGTTCAACTTTAACATCTTTGGTCCTTGATTGTGAAATATACTTCGGTTCTTCAATTCAACAACTGAATTTTCGGAACTTCAAACTTTCTAATCTTCGTGAGCTGCGAATCTGTGCTCCTCATTGGAAGCATCGTGATTTGGATGATTTTGTTCAAGCTATTATTAGGGCAGGATCTCCTTTGAAAATTGTGGAGTTCAATTCACAGATGCCCTATATTACACTTTTGTCACTTTGTGATTGCACTACTCTCCAGTCAGTATATTTCCCGAGTTTCTCGCCTGAATGGGACAGTCAACCTGTTGAAAAATTACTTTCCAAAAATAGCGAAACATCTTCTCTCAAATTGTTCTATCCAAAACGTTCATCGGTTGAGGCCATCGTCGAGAGAATCTTGTCTCTTGAAAGCGTAGTAAAAGTTAACCTCAAACGTAATAGTGTAAAAGCAATTTGTGATTTTTTTTTAAAGAACGATTTTGCAAAGTTTGTGTTCCTTTTAGGATCCAGCCAAAGTTCCTCAGGCAGAGAACGTTTCTTGCAGGAAATAGAGTTGACTGTTGTTATTAGGCACAAAGTGACCTTCTATCAAGGACTGCATGCGTTTTTTTCAGCTTGTACTCTACTCCGGAAAGTTCACATGAAAAAAGCCTCCAAAGATTCAATGTTATGCAGAGCTTTGGAAGCTCTGGTCGGATGCCCTAATTTGGAAGATCTTTCTGCTCCTGTGGGAAACAAAACTCTCCGATGTATTTTGAGTGGAGTGAAGGACTTACGAAAACTGGAAGTTATTGAGTAAGTGCCATGTCATTTAGTAATGTTTGTCTTGTAAACAATTGAAGGGAAACACATAAATTTGTTGTGTCTGGAAAATCAATGCGAGGTATTGTATTGTAGTTAAAATATTGTTGTTACTGTATAGCTCGTTATTGACATTATGTGAGAGGTTTGTCAATGTCAATATATCTCATTTTTCTTTCACGACTACGCAGTTTTTCCTTATATCCATGCAGTTTCTTATATATATTTTTAGTTATCTTATATGTGCTATTCATGTTGTCTTCTTACATACAAATTTATATTTATCTTCTATGTACAACAACTTCTACCTATGCAGTCTTCTTTATATAAAGTTGTCTTATAGCACACTTGTTTATGCATTATCGCAGGCCAATAGAGGAGCTCACTGATGAAGCTCTCCTTCTCTTGAGGAAAAGTTCTCCTTTTCTGCGATCTTTACGTTTAACTTTATCCCAGTCAAATGATAATGGTGGTATAACAGACAGAGGACTAAAAGATCTTTCCTTCTGCACACAGCTTCAAACATTAAAAATTGAACACAGTAATATCACAAGGCCTGGTTTGACTCACCTAAAAAACCGGTGTTTGTGGTTAAACCATTTGGACGTTAAGGTAAACGAGGAAAAGACTGCAATAGAGGAACTATTTTGTGAAATTTCTGACCCAGTGGTGGAACCGTTACGTGGAGCCTCTGCAGGGACACTGGAAGCCATTTCACTTTTCTTATTAATTCTGGCACTTGGGTGAGTTCACAAGTTTAAAGGGAATTTTTTTAATTTCGTACGAGGTAACAAGATAGTGTGTTTTCAATTGCTTCCGCATGTTAAAACTAGGGTTAATGACATGTCCTGGAAAATTGGGAGGAGAATTGCTATCATTTTGTAAAGACAGATGTGGTTGAGACTCTCTCTCTCTCTCTCTCTCTCTCTCTCTCTCTCTCTCTCTCTCTCTCTCTCTCTCTCTCTCTCTCTCTCTCTC
>JBBHKE010001169.1:45826-68046 GCA_037447655.1 Zygnema cylindricum
AGTTTTGGTCATCTCCCTCTCCTCTCTCCTCTCTCCTCTCTCTCTCTCTCCCCTCTCTCCCCTCTCTCTCTGCCAAACAGATAGTTGCCTTTGTTAGAGATTCTGGTGTAGTGCAAATATTCATGGAATACCAGTTTTTAGAACCTGATTTCAAAGGTTTTTTTTGTTTTTCTTGCAGCCTTTTTCTTTTTTTGTTTGTAATCAGTCTACGAAGACACTTTTACAACTGGTTTTGAGGGCTTGACTGTGGGAAATTGGACCATATCAAAACATTTCAAGGTCCTGCTCTCTCTCCTCTCTTTCATCTCTATCACTTCACTTTCTTCATTTGATTTATTCGCTGAAAAGAATTAGTTGTTTGAATTTCACAAAATAGTATAAGTTCATTTATAAGTCTACATTTTTGCTTGTGATATGGAATACTTGTTTTATTCCTCAGATTCCGTACCTTCCTTAGATCTTCCGATAGTGAAAAATACTTGTTTTTGATAAAAACTCATTTGGAAGGAAACTTATTTGGAGAAATTAACAGTTGGTGGTTGTTTTTTAATTCTCAGGTCTTTGCATTCAGAATGAGTACAGAATCCCAAAGTAGGAGTAAGGAGATTGAGAAGAATCTTAATTCCGGGCAGTTTTTTGAGACAAACTTAATAAAATTGAAGATTGTGGGAGATACAGGAGATAATGTGGAGATACTGGGGATACTGCAGTTAGGGCAACTGTGATTATTTTAATAGTTGCTTCTTATTTGTGGATTGACGCAACTTTCTGTTGTAACAGCTTAGGAGGACGATCGGATTCATTTAGTAGGAATATCATGAAGTGCTTAGTATCATAATGTCATGGAAAGGAGAGACATTGGAATGAGGGATAAGGGAAGGAGAGACAATGGAGGGAGAGACAATGGAGGGAGAGACAATGGAAGGAGAGACAATGGAGGGAGAGACAATGGAAGGAGAGACAATGGAGTGAGAGACAATGGAAGGAGAGACAATTGAGGGAGAGACAATGGAAGGAGAGACGTCGAAAGGAGAGACACAGGAAGGGGAGAGTTCAGAAGGAGAGACAATGAAAGGGGAGAGGCGTCAGAAGGAGAAACGTTAAAAGAAAGAGACATCTGAAGGAGAGTGATCAGAATGCAAAGGAGAATTGTTAAAAGGAGAGACTGTGACATCACTACACTGTGAATCCTTATTAGTGTTAATATCACTCAATCAGTGCTGGTTTATTTTTGCCCTCTGACCACAAAATAGCGTTAATAATGCCCATTTTTTATTCTCAACGCTAATTCTTTAAGCAGTTCAATAAAAGTCATTGAGAATTGAATCAATAAGCAAAAAAAGAAATCCACTCGAAAACCAATAATAATTTATTGACTCTAATAAGGATTCATGGTTTGCCATTTTGAGACAGTTCGTTAATAATTTTTTAACTCTAATAAGGTTTTTTAGGGTTTACCGTGTTGTGACATTTCGATGGTTTCGAGGTTTTTCTTTTTTTCAATTAAGAGTCGTAGTTGATTTCAAGCATTTTTGTAGAGGGGTTTTTAGGGAATAAATGAACCATCCTTTTTGCGGTATCTAGAGATCTCTTTTCTTTCTCTCTTTTTTTTTTTTTTTTTTTTTCTTTTTTTGGTGGAGCCTCTCTCCTCAGAGATCCTCAATGTGCTTTGTTATTTAATATGGCACTTTTGCGGATGTCAGAAGACAGTCGGGCAGGTAAAAAAGTTTCAGGAAGATTATTTCTAGTTTTTTTTTTCTAGTTTCTTATTTAGGTTTTTTGGTATTTGTGGCTATCATGGCCTCTCCGTATTGCAAGAGTTGAAGGACACACAAGAATATTTGTGGATATGTGTACTTGTTTTTGATAGATTCACTTCTGTTTTTGATTAGATTCACTTTTTTTGATAGATTCAATTCTTCTTGTGATAAATTCACTTCTGTTTTTGATAAATTTACTTTTTTGTTTTTCATAAAATCACTTCTCTAACCTACCACGAGGGGGGAAGGGAGGGGGGGAGGGTGAGGGGAGGGGGGGGGGAGGGAAGGGGGGGGGGGGGGGAGGGAGGGAAGGGGGGGAAGGGGGGGGGAGGGAGGGGGGGGGAGGGAGGGGGGGATATTGAGGGAGAGGAGAAGGGGGAGGAAGAGGGGGAGGGCGAGAGCTCGCTGATACAATGACGTATCATTGACGTTATGTCTCTTTATACAATGACGTTATGTTTGTTTGCAGTGCATTTATAAGAAACTCGGATGTCAATTTAGACAAATTGAAATATAATGAATTCTATTTTTATTTCCGTTTTAAGTCGAAATTCAGTCATTTTATATTTTCTTTAAAAGGTTTAAATGTGAAGGTTATCATTTTTAAATAGGTGTTGACATGTAAATTTTATGATGTCATTTATCCATTTTACAAGTGTACCTTTCATTTTTTGAAATTGAATGGTTCTTGAAATCAATTTTTTTTTTTTTTTTTTAAATTGATAAATACAAATTTTGAATGTCATTTCACATTTTTTTGTTTTTTTATATCGTTTCCATTTTATTGAATTTTCTAAATAAGCAATCATAAAAAACATCAATATTATATAAATAAAATTTTAATAAATAATGTAATATAATCTGTTGACTTGAAAACTGGACATCGTCCTTTCATTTCATTTGTATTCCTTCCCATTATAATGGAATCTACTTGCTGAATGTCTATCTAATTTATGCCTTGCTACATGTGAATGCCCTTACTCTTCCCACCTTTATCTCTGTCTATTTCTACCTCTCTGACTTATCAAGTTCGTCGCTTCTGCGAATCTTGTTAATCTGATCCGGTGCACGTGGTCCTAGGAATCTTCCTAGTTACTCGAAATGTCTGATCAAGGTCAACATTTTGATCTACTACATAAAAAATCGCTATAAGAATCAACCACTCTAATTTGAATGATTGTGTTTTAGACCCAAATTTGATAACACAATTTTAAATGGCCCATAATGAGTCACGTGGCAGTACGTAATTTAGTATGGTTTATCCTAACAAAGTCTAACGCTAATTATTCACTAACTCTAATAACCATGGGTGGTGTCAGCATCGTATTTTCATGAAAGGCTCTTAACGAGGTCAACAAAAGAAAGGTTATTTGACAACCATTGTCTTTTCCCCACTTTATCATTTCCCCTCTCACTTTTTAGCCATATCAACCCACGCAAAATCAATATCGAATTGTGTTTAATCGTTTTGTTTATAGCCTCCCGCATAGCATATATTAAAATATTAAAAATAAGTACTTGTATATTGTTTTAGACTGTATCTACGTATTTATAATTTTATGCACCTATTTTGTAATATTTATGAAAATTGCACGATGGTAAACCGTTTGAGTACATGAAAAAAAAGAAAAAAACAAAAGGATTTTGGGTCGGAAAAATACTCACTTGAACTAGAGTGATTAACTCTAACAAGTAACAACAATGGGTTGTTGTTTTTTTGCGCCACTTAAAACACCTTTTCTATGTGCACACATGTTGGGTCGTTAATCTGGACGGTCGCGATTGACAGGCAAGGTTCTCACCTTTTTTTTGTCGTTCTCCAATTAAAATCGGACGGGTGTGCACGGAGAAGAGGTGTTCTAAGTGTGAAAAAGAAACACTAATAGCGTGACTCAGTGTACTGTACACTCCCAATCGCTATTGGAGTTGATTACTCTAATTCGAGTTTGTTTTTGTGTGCATACTTAACTGTCATGTATTACTGCAGTTAAATTCAATGAAGTTTTTAACGTTAATAATTCATTTAACTTAATTGCGGTGGTCGGTGGACAGTATCCGTAACACTAAATACCACTCTGAATGGTGACAGTTGTCTCCACGTGATATTGATTTTCATACGTGTCGAGTATTGACCTCGTCTTGTCCAGTTGGCATTCACATCCAGAGTTTTTGAAACACTATATGCTCACTAGCCATACTATATGCGTCTGATACTAAAAATATACGCGTAAAGACGTAAAGTACAGTAAAACTGCATATAGCGTTCCCGTTTTTTTCGCACATTATACTTCTGTTCACATATCACGTGGCAGCATTTAATGCGCCGGTTGTCAACCGCCGCGTCAAACTCTCGAACTCTCCGGAAGACCCCAAATCCAAAGTAGATATTTGTGACGTTTGTGTCACGATACCGCCCGATTCTTCTTGCCGTACAGCTTCTTCAGCACGGAATCATTGTTAGCCCTCCGATGAGAGTTTTGATCAACGGCCATTGTGCATTTCACTTCATTATAAATATGGCAGCAAACTCCTAGACTTGCATTATGTCTTTGTGAGTTCCCTTTCTTAGAATATTGTATCACAACATTGCTTCTCTCTTCCACTAGGCGTATTCTCTGATTACAGTTTTTCCTTTGATTCTTCCTCTATTTCTAAGCAGACATCATGCAGATTTTTGTGAAGACTCTGACTGGAAAGACCATTACTTTGGAAGTTGAGAGTTCTGATACTATCGACAATGTGAAAGCAAAAATTCAGGACAAGGAGGGGATTCCTCCAGACCAGCAGCGATTGATTTTTGCTGGAAAGCAGTTGGAGGATGGCAGGACCTTAGCAGATTACAATATTCAGAAAGAATCCACACTTCATTTGGTGCTGAGGCTGAGAGGAGGGATGCAGATTTTTGTGAAGACTCTTACAGGAAAGACTATCACCCTTGAAGTTGAAAGCAGTGATACCATTGACAACGTTAAGGCCAAGATTCAGGACAAGGAGGGAATCCCTCCCGACCAGCAGCGATTGATTTTCGCTGGAAAGCAGCTGGAGGATGGCCGTACTCTGGCTGATTACAATATCCAGAAAGAGTCGACACTTCATCTGGTGCTCCGGTTGAGGGGTGGTATGCAGATTTTTGTGAAGACTCTGACTGGAAAGACCATTACTTTGGAAGTTGAGAGTTCGGATACTATTGACAATGTGAAGGCTAAGATTCAGGATAAGGAGGGGATTCCTCCTGATCAGCAGCGATTGATTTTTGCGGGCAAGCAGTTGGAGGATGGTAGAACTCTTGCGGACTACAATATCCAAAAGGAGTCTACGCTTCATTTGGTTCTCCGTTTGAGAGGAGGAATGCAGATTTTTGTGAAGACTTTGACGGGAAAGACCATTACCTTGGAGGTTGAGAGTTCTGATACTATTGACAATGTGAAGGCTAAGATTCAGGATAAGGAGGGAATTCCTCCCGACCAGCAGCGATTGATTTTTGCAGGAAAGCAGCTAGAAGATGGTAGGACCTTAGCAGACTACAACATCCAGAAAGAATCTACTTTACATCTTGTTCTCCGTCTCCGAGGTGGACAGTGATTTACTGACTTCTCTCTGTGATTTGGGGTTAGCTTTTGGGCGAAAGTTTGGAATTGTGAAAGATGGAGAGCTGAAGGCAATTTCTGTTAATATGTTTATAGTGGAAAGCAATTATTGAAAGTTCACATGTTCAGAGTTAGTATGTTCACCGGAATGTTTTCAAATTTGTTCTTTATTCATTACTCAATTTCAATGTTGTGACGTCCATCTGTTTTCCAACGTGATGTACAAATTGTTGCTTTGAGCAATTGTGAGGTGCATTTGATTGCTAGTAGTGTTTTTTCATGGTATCATGTTGCGGCTATTTTTACCTTCATCTAATTTGCTGGTGTGATGTGCAAGTTTGTGTCTAAGGTGAGCATTTGTGAGTGTCTTGGTTTGTTATTAATACTTTTTCTCCATAATTTTTCTTGTTAATTTCTCTATAATTGGGATGGATGAAAGGAAGAAAATCTTTCTTCATGTCCGTGTGTGGAAGGATGAAATCATGGAATTAGAACATAGTTGAGTTTCATTTAATGATAAAGGAATTTCCATTTATAAAGGATGATATGAAATAGATGTCCGAAATTACTTGTTGATAAAAGAACTGTATTGTGACAGTTATCAAACGTAGATTTTATTTTTAAATACAGCAGTGCAGAATTTAAGGAAGAAAGAGACAGGTCAGTGGGGAAGGATTTTGGAAGTAGTTTAAATAACTGTCTGGGAGAAAAAAATTATCAGGAGATATTCTAGAATGATGAAGTTTGTTCGTGAAACCCCCGTTGACCGAGGTGCCACGGAAGATATACTTCTCAAGTAAATATTACTTCATAGATAAAAAAAAAAAAATGTGACGAAGAAATAGGCTGTTTATGGTGAATGGTGCCATTAATGTTTTTGCCGTTTTTTGAGTGTGTAGTTTTTAAGTTTACATTAAAGGTTATACAGTAAACAGCTTAACTGCAAAAAAAACGAAATGGCCATGACTGTGTACCAAACTTGGGTCAATCAGTGTGTCTCTTCCACCTCCATGGATAGGATAGAAGTAAAACTAGAAGCCCCGTTGGTGTAGAAGTTCCTATGGCATTAACAGAATAACTATCGTTACTCTCTTTGAACAAAGTGATAATAATGACAAAAGTCAACGGCAGTCGTCTACCCATAACGTTGACAATGCTCACAATAATGCTCATATTGCTGCAACATACTGACACCTTTCTGATACTAGTGATATATGCTGTAATAGTTTAAACGCAGATCTTGTTATTTTGGTGAGCAATATGGTCTTTGTCGTCAACAGATTCACTGTTTTCTTGCCATTAACTTATGGTTAATGTCCATCTATTTGTAAGAACCAGAAACATGCGTTGCTAAGAAATGAAACAGGGATTTTGAAAATGCGACATGGAAATATAATTTCAGTAATTCAACTGACGCCGCCGCAACTGATATTGTAAACAATAAAATGTTCAAAGGTCAAAACACCTCTCTATGGTCATACCCAAAATACTCGCGAATACCATGTGAAACACTCCACCAAAATGGAGGAAAACATAATCAATTTCAATTCATATAAGATAATACATTGATGTAGTTTACTTAAGAAAAGTACACGCAATTCCTATATCTTTCTCTATGACTCTCGGACGGGGAAATACACCCCCTCTGTAGCAACCCATAGATTATCGTTCGATTTCTGCTGGACTCCACAAATCTGGATACAAAAAAACAAAAAAAAAACAGGATAAACAAAAAAAACAAAACAACCAAAAGAAAAAGAGAATGAACTTGGTTAAAAAATAAAGGGCTCAGTCGAACCACCAACCTCCCGTATTTCGTAAAAAACCTAAAATTGGACTACTCCCTTCTTCCCAATTCCATCTCTCCCTGTCTCTCTAGCCCTCAATAGGAGAACTTATACCAAAGTTGCACATCTGGCTTCTCATTGTAGAGAGCAATATTGAAACAAATCTAAAATATAAATCTACATCATGAAATCAACATGTTTTACACACTAACTTTCTTGATATAAACTACATTTGTGAATTATATTAGCAATACGAAATACATAACTTGAACCTTTTTTTACTTGTGTTATCAAATCTAATTTACATGTTTTCGAGCTGCTTAAAGTAGGGACAAGAAAAACGCTATTTTACATTGATGGGCCATGAAAAAAGATGCACCAAAATACTGTTATTAACCCTAATAGCAATTCACGCTGTAATAGACTGGATTGGTACTCTACCGGAAGCTTCTGAGAAAAAAAGAAATTGACATCTTCAATCATAGCATAATTTTACTAAAGATTTGGGGTTTTCAAGACTAATACTAAACTGAGAAAAAAAAGGACATTCACATGAACCAGGATGCTGATAATCCACACAATTATGTGTTAAAGAGTACCACGGTTAACATCATGTGAAAGTCAAAAATGAAATATTGCAAAAAAAAAAAAAAAAACCAATAAGGATCTTCCGGAACCTAATGCATTGTGTATTGAGTCCTAAAGTTAACATAATGTGCATGTATCAAAAAATAAACTATGGAAAAATTGCCAAAATTCAACTAATGAGGATGTTTCCAAACCTATCACACGAAGCGGTCACACATTCAGAATATTAAAAAACTCGCAAAATTTCAAGGAAAAAAACCATCCATTTTGTTTTCCAGAAAGAGATTATCAAGGTTAGATAGGTAGTAATTTAGAAACAATAAAAATACGGATGCCAAAATAGAATGACCTGACTTTGCACGGATTCCTATCCACTCAGGTTATAGTTTGTAATGAACATGGTCCACACCAAATACAGTGAGGATCATAAAAATTCGGTATGAACACTTAGTATGGTTTAGACCCATTCCGCTATACAGCGTTATTCAAAAAATAAGATTTTGCTTATCTTATTAGTTATTCTCAAATGATTCTTACCTCATATTGCCCAGCAATAGGTCGCCCATACTTCTTATCATGGCTGTGGAGGAAACCATGAGTATCGACGTGCTTCAAACGAAATTTCTGATCTCGGAGCCACACACCGCCTTTCTCAATCTCTACCCTGAAAACGGAAAGAAAAAAAGAGGGAAAAGAAAAGAAAAGAAAAAAAGGAAAAAAGTGGAGGGGAGAGAGAACGTTTTAGGAAGACGTTCCATAATTTGAACCAATTTAAGTCCCAAGACATGAGAACAAAAGTTCACAGCCAGACGAGTATTATTTTTAGCACATGATAAAACCGTAAACAGATAATCCTTTTTTGAATATAAAGTCTATACCATAGCAACAGGTTAAAATCTCATTTGGCTCCTCTTAAAAAAATCACAAAGAAGTGAAAAATAATAAATCTCTATTTTGGCTTCTGTTAAAATGTGAATTTGCAATAATAACAAGTAATGAATTCTTTCTTGATTTTTACAATTCACTCCTCGACAGTACTGCAAATAATTTACTCGATATGAATAAATTAATTACCAAATCTTGCTGTAGAAGAACCCACGTCAACAACTTTTTAAAAATAAATGGCAAATGAGAGACTACATATTTACGTGTCAGTTCTTCAACAAGTTTAGAATGCATCATGGTGTGTGTTGGACTTGAAAATCATTCACCCAAAAAATCATCAAAAGATTTAATACATACACAGATGTTAAGGGTTCTGGTATGTCTCTGAAGATAGTTTGAGACTAGGTTTGTGCTTAAAAATGATGTGGAGGGGCACACTGTCAGTTTAAGACATTCAAAGAGATCTATTTTCATTTTAAAATCTTTAAAACATTATGCATTACTGACATTCAAAGTTTTATAATCTCGCATCAAAATCTTCAAAAAACTATGTAACATCAGCACTGAAATATTTTTAAACTTGTTTCCAAATCTTCAACATATCAGGTCGTATGAACATTCAAAGATTTATAATCCCATTCCAAAACCTTCGAAACGTTAAGTCGCATTTCAACATCTTCGAAATGTTATGTATTATGTATTATGGACATTGAAAGATGTGTTTCAAAACATGGTTTATATTATGCAATATAAATTATTATTGAACAGTTGAATAGGAAACTCACGTCCAGTGGTCTCCGGTGTCGGACTGATCATTTGATCCAAATCCGCTCACCTAAACACGAAGAAACAAACAAAAAACATGCACCTAACATTAAATAATAAAAAAAAACCTCTCAAAAACAAAAACAAAGGATGAAACAAACTTTATTGCAAAAATCAGACAAGAAACAAACATATTAAACCACAAGAATTTCCAAGTCAACCAAAAAACATAACAGAAAAAGCTGAAAGAATGTCCTTTGACTTTAGCAAAAACCTCA
Source organism: Zygnema cylindricum (assembly GCA_037447655.1). Lineage (NCBI taxonomy): Eukaryota > Viridiplantae > Streptophyta > Zygnematophyceae > Zygnematales > Zygnemataceae > Zygnema > Zygnema cylindricum. Next base: position 55,477 of record JBBHKE010001169.1, read on the forward strand.
AACCAGAAAAAATAAATAAAAAACAGTGAAACAAGGGAGAAAAATCGGACCTCAAAATTGTTTGAGATTGGGGACGCATGCATATGAGAATGAAGCCATTTTTTTGTCTGCATATGCTGAAGTCTGATAGTTCCTCCACTGGTAATCTTCAGTCCCTGTCTACATGTTACCCCATGTGCACACTTGACAACCTGCAAATACGCATCAGTTTCTGATGTGAGAAACGGAAACTGATAATGAGAGACAAAAATCCATAATCAGAAACTGAATTCAGTACTTGGAAACAGATTTCTATGGTGAGGAGCAGTATTTCAAAAGTTAAAAATTGATTTTCAATGGGGGGAACAAGGACTTCAAGAGGGAGGAGAGGACCAGTGTCAGGGGAAGGGAGAAGAAAAGGGGCAAAAGGGGAAGGACAAGGAGAAAAAAATGGAAGGGGAACGGAAGAACTGAAGATAAGAGTGAATGGAAAGAAAAAAGTGGAGGCGGAAAGGGAAGAGGAAGGAAGGAATGGAAGGAATGGAATGAATGGATAGTGGCAAGCAAAGGAGGGATCTGATCAGTGATGGATGGAAGGAATGGATGATTGGATTGGATGGGGAGAGAAGGGAGGGATGGAAGGAGGGAGGGAAGGAGGGAAGGAAGGAGGAGGGAGGAGTGAGGAGGGAGGGGAGGGAGGGAGAGAGAAAGAGAGAGAGAAGAGAGGAGCTCATCCTGTTTCATTTATGTGAGTTGAATAAGAGGCTTACCCAGTAGTCATTGGCGTCATCTCCTCCTGTGAATCCCGTGACTGACTGCTGCCCACTGCCCGATCCATACGCCACCTCGTGTGAATGCAGCCGCACCTTCAGGCGGTCGTGCTGCAGCTTGATCACGCTGCCCACTGTCACCTGTGCAAACATATAAACATAACCGCTTAAATAGTCAATACACTTGAAAAATACAACAATAACCACCAAAATCGCTGATACACTTGAAAATTAGATTAACGACCATGCAAAATAGTCGATACACTTGAAAAATACATCAAGAACCACCAAGTAGTAGATACACTTGAAGAAAATGTCAGACTTCTGATTGTAAGTTGTAGTAACACAAAACCACCAAAATAGTCAACACACTTATGAAAAATGCCAGACTTCCAAATATTAGCTGTACAAATTAACCACCAAAAGAGACAGTAGTTTCACCAGAATTGTTCCAATAGAAACCACTGTAACAGTCCATGTACTAAAAAAAAACTACCGGAATATCAATGTCGGCTTATAATTGTGTATAAAAATACCAAAATAGTTACTTGAGAAAAAACTATCAGAATACTCACGTAAGACTTCCAATTGTTATTTGTATAAAAAAGAACCACCAAAATAATAGACACACCAAAGTTCCACCAAAACAGTCAATACATCATTGTTACACCAAAATAGTCAATACAGTTTGATCAAAATAGTTGATACACGAAAAAAAAAAAAAAAACCAGAATACCAATGTCAGATTTCAATTACTAGCATATAAAATTAACCACCAAAATAAACGATACACAAAGTTTCACAAAAATAGTCAATATTTCTCCAATGGAAACGACTGAGACAGTCCGTACACTAGAAAATCAATGCCTGATCCATTTCCCTATCGAAAGGTAGTCAATTTTCGTAGCAATAGATTCACACAGAATATTTTGGATTATTTGTAGATCAAATAAAAATAAAGTTACCATAATCTTTCATGAAAGTTAAAATGTTTTCTAGTACCTCACGGAGATTGTCTCCATCCTTTGCAGATATGAGAGTTAAGCAAGAGCTGACAAAGATCCAGACTGAAAAAGCTGTCAGAACCTTCCGAGAAATTTCCATCCTCAAGGAAGTTTATATTAAAAAAAAAAAACAGTTATCAGTGTATTTAGTTTCAGTGATGTCAGTTGAAAATCTCAGGTTAAGTATTGGTATTGATGAATCTTGAGAAAAGTCTGAGCTGAAAATAAATACACCTGCAGGAAGTAACTGAATTTAGAGTGTGCTTAAGTTTAGATTAAAACCTAATTCGACTGTAAGAAACAAATTGATTACTTTTTACTTTTCCTGCTAAGAAGAAGAGAAAGCTGTAGCTGATTAGGGTTGGAAACTACTGTACTGTATGGCATAAAAATATAGAATTCCTCTCACATACTGGGAAATCAACTCTACAAGAACAAGCCGGTCAGCTGCCGGACTCCTTTCTCTGGTCGTCAAATATTCTAGATGGCTGCCTACAGGCTACCGTACTACCCAGGAGTACAGTACCAGCCGGCCGGCAAAATATTCACCGCATTCCGATCTCTTATTCTCTACATCTTCAGTACAGTACAATACAGTACAGTACAGTACTGTACTGTACCCTGATTACCGTCATTAGAGATGATAACACTAATTCGATCGTGACCTTTTTAGGTCGAAAATTATAAAATAATGTTAGCGGCACTATTTGATTGAGTGAACTAAAATCTTCCACGTCTCCTTGCACATTAGTATTATGCATTCTAATTTTGCAATAACCCCAATAAATCATGAACTCTAAATAACAATGGGCAATGTACTTAGTTCTGCCTTTTGGTTTTTGTGGACGGTGTAGACTGCAAACTGCAAAATTTCAGACTTTGCACCATAGTTCAAAAGTAGGCGTTTTTATGGTAGGCCTTAGGTCGGCGCCTTTATCGTAAGTTGTGTTATGGGCTTTTCATGTGATCTTCTTAGATCGTTACTTTTATCAGAGACCGTTCGATCGTGCGAATCTGACGGTGTAAATAAACAAATATCGTCCGAAAGTTTTAATTGGTCCAATTTTTCGTCCGAATGTTTTAATTGGTCCGAATAGGTCCGAATACAATATGGGTCTTAAGGTCATATTGTATGTTTTGGTTTTTGTAGGCATATTGTAGACTGCAAACTTGCACCTAATTTCAAACTATGCTTTGCACACAAAATTTAGCCGGCAAATTGGACTAGCTGACCGGCTGTGCATACGGTATACTTACCGGTCGTTCAGAAAATTTTCATTCAGTAATGCGAGGAGAGCGATTAATGAGCTGGACGACCTAGAATTGTTCCTGGACTTACGCGTGTTCTGAAAAACACAGGCCGTTAGATGGAACATTCAATTCAATGGACCGTTTGGATCTCAATATGCTTGCAGCTTATTGGTTCTGCAATTGCTACTGACGCGGGCTGGTCAACGAAATTGGACATTTAAAAGTTTATATCCAGTAAAGCGTTAACGGAGAATCTGAACCTATTCTTCCAGTTACGTCACTGCGGCTATTACACAAATCGTAGCGAGCCAGGCCGTTGAAGTGTGTGTTGCTATTTAGCGTTGATGTTTTTTTTTCTCCATTTACATCAGCTTTTATTCGTGCACACTTATCGTAATTTCATTTTGAGACTACCAATCGGAAGGAATTAAATTTTTTTTTTCCATCGTGACCATAGTTCAAAAGTAGGGGTTTCTATTGTAGGCCTATTGTAGGCGCCTTTATCTTAAGTTGTGTTATGAGCTTTTCACGTGATCTTCTTAAATCGCTACTTTGATCAGCGACCGTCCGATCGTCCAAATCTGACGATAGTCCTATCGTAAGTTGTGTTATGGGCTTTTCATGTGATCTTCTTAGATCGCTACTTTGATCAGCAACCGTCCGATCGTCCAAATCTGACGGTTTAAATAAAAATACCTCAAAACTCACAGAAAAACATTTTTTTGTCCCAATGTTTTTCAAAATTTAGACATGACGTTTAATTCTCTATCGATCGATGTGCAACTCAACCCTATTACAATTTTTTTTCATTTTGCGACCAATACAATACGGGTCTTAAGGTCATACTGTATGTTTTGCGTACAATAGGCATATTGTATGGGCATAATTTCACCTACTTTTGAACTATGATCGTGACGGACAGATTGATAATTCGACAAGTGTGCACGAGAAAAACAAGCTTAACTTTAAAGGCCCAAAAAATTTATTGCTATTTTCTATACGGCTGATGTAACTTGATGGATACTTTGGGACATAGGTGTGTAACATTAGGGAACAAAACTTTGTTTTGTTATAAAGATTCTTCGTACTATAGTACATGGCAGTAGTGTTGGGTATCGAGGACCTTTTGCCGATACTCGATATATATCGAATTTCAGGTACCCGATAATCGATATATCGCTTCTATATATCGAAAATCAAATTATCGTCGATATATCGAGGCATTATTTTTTTTTTCCCATTTTTTTTTCAGAACCCCCCCCCCCTGAGCGCGCGCCGGGGGGGGGGGGGTGGTAACCATACGATTTTCCGTATGATTTTCCGTACTAGGACTGTACGGACACCCAGTTTTTGCAATATATATCGCGATGATTTATGTTGGTCCCGGTACGATATATTGAGGAATCTGCTCGATCGATATCGATATATCGAATATCAAAATTATCGCGATATGAATTTACCCGATACCCAACACAACAGGACAGTACCTTACCTGTACTGTACACCGCGAATCGTTATTAGTGTCAAAGTTTAAATAGTGTTGAAGAAAATTTACCGTACTTGATGCTAATTTAGAATTTCATTTTTTTTTTTAAAAAGGTGTATTCTAATTTCGGCATTAATGCTAATTTGGGAACTGCAAAAATGAAATTTTCGCCTTACGATTATATACATTAATATATGTATTCGTACAAAATATAAAAAATCGTACGCTGTCGCGAATTTAAAATATCCGTACATACCATACTAATTTACGTGTCAGTCTAATCCCGTTTTTTAGCGCACGTTCCTATGTGTGCGCGTCTGATTTAATTCATTTTTTGTAAATTTTCACTTGAAAAGGTACATTTATGTACGGTCTGACATTGACCTTACACCACACTATTTGGATTTTATTGTACTTTCGGGCTTTACGCTATTTTGTACGGTACCTTAATTAACGTCAAGGAAAAATTAAAATCATGTATCCTATTTGGAAAAAAAAAACAAAATTTTAAGAACCCAAATTATAGTTATTGACACTAATAACGATTCGCGGTGTAGTTTTCCTAGCCGGGTGTTTCAATGTCCAAAAACAAAAGTCGCGACTTAGGGTGCGTCTCCATGTACTTGAAACTTAGAGAAAAAACTTTGTTTTTTAGCGCAGATCCGGCGGACCCGGATTTCGGGTGTCCCTATGTGTAAAAACGGAATTAAAACTTAAGGGTGTGACGATTGTATACGCTGACATGCCCGTGACGGCTGCCAACGTCTACAATCTGTGATTCTCCAAATTGTTCGTGAGAGGCGGCGAGTCCGAATTGATGTGGCGCCCTCAGAGATTTTTCACGTTTGCGTGAAATGGCATCGGAATCTTCAGATCCCCTGAAATGAAGAAATCCGTACTGAACAGAAACTGACAAAACGAAACAAATTATGTACTTTGATGGACGCAAACGGACAAAACGTACTGAACGAAAATTGACAAAACGAAACAAATTATGTACTTTGATGGACGGAAAAGGACAAAACATACCGAATTGTGTCTTTTTCGTCGTCGCTTGAAAAATTACTACACGTGTGAATACGTGTTATAATTTGTTTAGCGGAAATACTTTGTTTTAAAAAACATCTTCCCTGTTTTTTAAAGAAAAATTTGAAGATGACGTTTTTTGGCGTGGCCGTGGGTCGAAGAGCACAAGACGACAACATGTAGTACATTTTAAATTCGATGATGACGCAAAATGTACTTCTCCTTTTTTCTATTTTTTTGTACGGTTGACACTTACGCGGTACGGCGCTAAGTTTTAGAGGAAAACGACAGAAAAAACCCTTACTTAGGCACATGGAGACGCACCCTTACAGTCGTGACATTGGTAGACGATATGTAATTTTTTGACATTGAAGACGTCTGGTTACAGTACTTGTGACATTGTCGACGTCATGCTGATTTCCTAGGTTTAATGTTCGGAAACAATTGGAAACGCTATGTTACCCGTATAGCACACGTACTTATATGTAGAATACTAGAATTTCATTTTTAGTACGCGTACTCTACGGTGGTAACAATTTAACTATTTAAGTATTTAATATTTTAATGTATAGTACGCGTACTACACAGGGTAACATTATATAGCCTTTCCAATCGCGTTAGCGGCTTTGCGCATAAAACCTACGCCTTGGAAGATTGAAGATTGGAATTTTTGACCAAGTTGTACAATCAAAAGCTCGGCATGTTGGGAAATGTTCTGCCAAATTGTGTACACCGTGTATCGCTATTAGTGCTGATAAATTTTTCGCCACATAAAACATCTTTTCTCCGTACACACTTGTCCGATTTTCAATTTGAGACCGTCAATCGAAAGCTGAAAATCTTACCTTTCGATCGCAACCGTCCGATCTAAAAACCGACATGCATGTACGGAGAAATAAGCAAACAAGGTGACGTTGGTGTTTCAAGAATCAAATACAAATACAAAAAGACAAATATCAATAATTTGACACAATGTTTAAACTCTCAAAGGTTGAAAACCTTTGTTAGTTTGTAAGAATTAGTTTTTTTTAGCAAATTTCCTGAGCTTCAAATTCGCATCTCTAATCAAACTTTGATAGCGAAAATAAGTTGTAATGACTTGAAGAATGCTTAACCCTTACGAAAGGAATAATAATATAAAATAATATTTTTTTTTTTACAAAATACTTTCCACATTTTCCAACTACACTAAGAAAGACATTAAAAAAGTTAACCTACTATAAACATACAGTCACGCCCTAAATGAGTATTGAAACAATCTTGAACACGTTTTTCTTTTTTTATCTATTTTTTTCAATTTAATTTTTGACTTTTCTTTGTAGTTCATATATTTTTAGCCATTCACACTTAAACCCCGAAATAACTAAGGTAAAGTTCCTTGTTCAAAACCAAAAAAATCTCTTCAAAACCCTAAAAACGCTCAAAATCATAGAGATAAAAGGTAATTCTGACAAATGCATATTGAACTTTTCTTATCTACTAATCTAATGAACACTTTTTAAACTTGCAAATTTTTAAACAATTTGAAACACCTTTCTTTCTTTTTTAAACATCCTTTTCACAACCGTAAAGCTTGTTGACAACTGAATAAAAAAAAAACCTAAACCATAAAATTAAACAAACTTAAAACTTTCTAAAATAAAATAAGGCAAAAAAAAAAAACTAAGGAACAATCACACACTTGAAAGAAAAAGAAGTAAGGTCTCGAGTTTAAAAAATTAAGTTTTCGGCAAAAAAACTTAATTGTTCCTGGAAAAAAAGCCGAGCTTTTGCGGAAAAAAAAAAGTAAAGGTTTTTTGGGAAAAATTAAGGAAAGGGAAACGAAAAGTAAGGTTTCGAGTGCAGAAATAAAGAAAATTCGGAAATAAAAATAAAAATTTGTGTACAAAAAATGCGTCTTCATGAAGAACAAAAACCCGGAAGAACCATAAAAGAACTCGAAAAACCTTCAAAAACTCAAACAAAAATTAGAAAAACCCTAAACCCTAGAAAATCCTAGAAAACCTTAGAAAACCCTAAAAAGCTTTTTATACCCCTAAATAAACCCTAAAAATTAAAGAGAAGTCTCTAGAGGCGGCCATGGCTTCCTCAAGCAGTCAAGAAGCTCCTCCGTATGAAGTGGCCATGGATCCCGACAGCGCGCGCCAGCTGGCTGAACATGGAGGGACTCTCCTGTTCTTACACGTGCCAGAGCACACGTGTGTGGGAATCGACCAACAGGTGAGGCATCCGGAAAAAGACAACAAAAAGTGGTGACTCACAAAAAGGGAACTAAAAGCATAAAATAAACAATGCTCAGAAATCCCTTTGGAAATCTTTTTACAACCCTAAGTTCACCTTTTGCCAAACCCTACAAAACTCTTTTAAAACCTTAGAAAAACCTTTTGAAACACTAAGAAACCTGTTGCAATGCAGGATTTCTCGAATTAAAAGTACGGATTGTATGAAATACGGATCAAAATGGTGTAAGGAAATTTAGTTTATTGATTCCGAGTTAAAGAATTATTATAGACATATTTATATTTTTAAAATTTTGTTTTTTTTAGAAGGAAAAGTTTGTTTGTATGTTTGTTTTTTTATTTTTTTTCTTGGAGCAGATGTTTGTGGTTGGGCCAAAGTTTATGGGACTCAAAATGATCCCCCCAGGGACGCATTTTGTATACTATTGTGCTGTTAGCAGGTATTCCTCTCTCTCTCCGTCTCCCTCCCCCTCGCCCTCTCCCTCTCCCTCTCCCTCTCCCTCTCCCTCTCCCTCACCAGCTCCCTCTCCCTCTCCCTCGCCCTCTCCCTCTCCCTCGCCCTCTCCCTCCCTCTCCTTCTCCCTCTCCCTCTCCCTCTCCCTCTTCCTCTCCCTCTCCCTCTCCCTCTCCCTCTCCCTCTCCCCCTCTCCCCCTCCCTCTCCCCCTCTCCCCCTCCCTCTCCTTATCTGAACGCCCTTTTTTTCTTTTATATTTATTTATTTTTCTTTTCTATTTTTTATTTATCATTATTCATTTCCTTATTTATATATTTATTTTATTTTATTTGTTTCCTTTTTATTCATTCATTTATTATTATTATCATTTTTTTATATTTTTTTTTAGAGATGGGAGCGAGAGGGCTCCCATTATCGGATTTTTTGCCCATTTTGAACCAAAACAGGTGGGTTGGAAAATCGTATTTGTATTTTTATTTGTACTTTTTATTTTTACTTTTTGATTTTTATTTTACTTTTCTTTTACTTTATTTATTTTATCTTTTTATTTATTTTTATGTTTACATGTGTATTTTTCATTTACTTTTGCATGTATTTTTAATATTTTTTTTTTTTTTTTTTTTTTTTTTTTTTTTTTTTTTTTTTTTTTTTTTTTTTTTTTTTTTTTTTTTTTTTTTTTTTTTTTTTTTTTTTTTTGTTTAGAAATTACTAACTTTTTTTTTCTTCCCTTCGTATTACTTTTTTTTTTTCCTTTTTTTATCAACTTTATTTGTAGATTTTGTAATTTATTTTGTAATCGAGATTTTAAGCTTGGAATTTTACAACTTGGATGTGAGTTTTTTTCTGAGATTTTAAATCTTAGCGATAATCCTTGTACTAAATTAGAGTTTTTTTCGCGTTTTTAAATTTTTGGGAATGTTTAAATTTTATTAATTTATTTTATTACTTTTTATGAAATTTATAAGTTTGTGAGTGATGTTTGGTGTTTTTTTTTTTTTTTTAAATCTTCAAGTTCCAATTTTGAAGTTTAATATTTGAAGCTTGAATTTGAAATTTGAACTTTTGAAATTTTGAATTTTGAATTTCGAATTTTAAATTTCGTAATTTCAAATTTTGAATTTTATATTTTAAATTTTGAGTTTTGAAATTTGAATTGTAGTCCTTAATTTTTATATATTGTTTTTTATTTTGTGTTCTTTTAAATTTTTAGGTGATAGTACGAAAATGGGACGTACAAGAAGAGCGATTAATTTCATTAGAAGACGAATTGGAGGTGGGCAATTTTTTCCATTGAAACAGGTTTTTGGGTATAAGTAAATAACTAATAAATAATTAATTAACAATTAATAAATAATTAATAGATCATTGAAAGATAATTAATTATGATAGATGATTTTGCCTTGTAACCGAATTTTTTAATCATTTGACTTATTTTCACTGAAAACAAATCATGGAGATATTTTAAAAGTGTCGTGAATTGAATGTTTTCCAAAAATGAAATAAAAAGCCAGGAGTTTTTGGAAAACTCGTCCTCATTTTTTTAAAAGAGTGAGAGAGAAAGAGAGAGAGGAGAGAGTGAGAGCGAGAAAGAGAGAGTGAGAGAAAGACATAAAGAGTGAAGCAGAGGGAGAGAAAGATGGAGAGAGGGAAAGGGAGACAGCAAGTGAGAAAGAAAAAGAGAGGGAGGGAGAGGGATCCACAACTTCATCGAATAGTTTTTTTTCACTTCATCCAAAAGTTCCTATAGCCCACATAAGACTCCTATCTCATTTATCCGAGGGTGTATGTTTTTTACTTTGTTATTTTGACGTTTTTAAATAGGCGTTTTCATTTTGACAATATGGCGTTTTTCTTTTGACGTTTTTATTTTGAAGTTTTTATTTTGGCGTTTTTTTTGGGTTTCTTTTTACTTTTTCGGCGTTTTTTTTTGTTTCTTTTTATTTTGGCGTTTTTATTTTGGCTTTTTTTGCTTTGATGTTTTCGTTTTTATGTATTTGTTTTGTTGTTTTCATTTTTTCGTTTTCGTTTTGTAGTTTTTGTCTTGTTGGTCTTGTTGTTGCTGGTTTTCTTAAACTTTTTTTGTTTGTTTACGTTTTTCTTCGTTTTATTCCTTGGTGAATTTAGGAAGAACGACTAATTTCAGCTGTAAAACGATTTGAATTTGATACCCATTTGGGGCCATACGACCTCCATAGTTTTAAAAAATGGCATCGATTATCTTCCTTCATCACACCTTCCGTTATCGATCGACTCCGTAAGTTTCTAACTGATTTGTTCCTCTCTCTCTCTCTCTCTCTCTCTCTCTCTCTCTCTCTCTCTCTCTCTCTCTCTATCTCTCTCTTCCCCTCCCCTCCCCTCCCCTCCCCTCTCTCTCTCTCCCTTCTCAAACTTAGGAACACAGTTTCTGGTCAGATGGGTGGAAACTTCCATTATACACTTTCTTCTGGGAAGAAGATAAAGCATCATTTCATTTTTTGACCATAGAAACTCCTAACATTCATTGAACTGAAATCTCCAGAATAATTTGAAGCTCGAAAGAAATCTGACATCCTGTGACATTACGTGACATCACCATATCTTGTGATGACGCCATTTGACATTATGTGACGTCATCACATTTTGTGATGACATCATGTGACATTATCTGATCGCTTTATGACATCATACAATGAATTCCCCCGATTTGTTTTTTCTCCTCGGTCGGAATCACAGAGCCCGTTGGAGGTGACATCACGGTAACGGGAGAAACTGAGGAGTACAAAGAACCCAAAAAACCTTCAGTTTCAGTTTCAGATAACGGACTTTTAATTAGTTCACCCAACGTCACTCTCGGTTCATCTTCAACATCACTTCCGGATCGAAATCTCGACATCAAAACTTTTTCGTCTTTTTCTGAAATCGACAAAAAATTGCCCTCAACTTCGGGTGCGAGTTGCTCTCAGGTTTCGGAGGAAGAAGAGAGAGAAAGTTTTCAATCCCAGAGTTTTTTGGGAGAGAGGGAAGAGAGGGAAGGGAGGGAAGGGAGAGAAAGGAATGGACTGAAAGGGAAAGAGAGAGAAGGAGAGACGGCGGTAGAAATGGAGACGGATTCAAGTGGTAGAAAACAAAAGGTAGAGAAAGGAAGGGATAAAGGAGGTAGAGGAGGTAGTGGAGGGGTGGGAGGTGGAGGTAGAGGAGGTTGTTTCTATACCGAGTTACCGAAATTATTGAAGACAAAAGGAATGACTGCCTCGGAGTTAACAGCGTTTAATATGGATAAGGTGAGTTAATTTAGAGAGAGGGAGAGAGGAGGGGGTGAGAGAGGGAGGGGAAGTGGGAAAGGGAGAAGGAGATGGAGAGGATGGAATGTCTCCCCCATACCTAACGGCATTTAATACGGATAAGGTGAGTTAGATAGTGGGGTAGAGAGAGGGAGAGGAAGTGGGGAAGGGGGAAAGGGAGAGGGTGGAGGAAGGGAGAGGGAGGGGATGGGAAGAGGGAGATGGAGAGAAAGGAATGACACCCTTGGAGTTGACGGCATTTAATATGGATGAGATGAGTTAAAATAGAGAGGGGGAGAGAGGAGGAGGGGAAGAGGGTAGAGGGAAAGTGAGAGGGAGAGGGAGAGGGAGAGGGAGAGGGAGGGGGCGTGGGAGGTGGAGAGAAGGAATGTCTGCCTCAGAGTTAACGGCATTCAATATCTAAAAGAGGAGGAGAGAGAGAGAGAGGGGGAGGGGAGAGGGGAAGGAAAACAGGGAGAGGGAGAGAGGGAGAGAGAGAGAAAAGAGGAAAAGAAGGAGAGAAGGCGAGAGGGAGAGAGGTAGAGAAGGAGAGAGGAAGAGAGGGAGAGGGAGGGGGAGGGGGAGGTAGAAGGAGAGAAGTTGGGTTTTCTCTTACAATTTACATGACACAATTGTTTCAACCACAGAGAGAATGTTTTCTTCTTTTTTTTAACTTATTTTGCTTTTTAGAATTCAAATTTTATTTCACCTTTTCTATGTTTTTTGTTTGTTGGGGTATGAGTATTTTTTATTCCCCCAAAATCAGAAACATTGTTAACCACACTAATAACTGTGTCTCTGAATCTCGCTCTTATTTTTACTTCTTTTCCTAATTTGTGTTTTGTAATGTTTCTCTCTCTCTTTTTTTTTTCTTTTTCATTCTTATATTTTCTTTTATTTAATTTTCTTTATTTTCTTCTATTTTTTATTTTATATTTGTTGTCAATTGTGTTCATGAGATTTTTTATTTTTTTTGTCCAGAGTCAATTTCTGGAAAAATTGATTGGGGAAAATTTCGAGGGAAACGAAATTTTTTTACTCGGAGAAATGCAGTTTGCTTTTGTGGCATTTCTGGTAAGAAGTTTTAAATACTACTACA
>JBBHKE010001170.1:0-61833 GCA_037447655.1 Zygnema cylindricum
GGGAGGGGAGGTTAGGGGGAGAGGTGGGGATGCGCAGAGCGGAAGAGATAGGGAGAGAGAGGAAGGGGAGGAGAGTAATACAAAAGGAGAAAGAGTGATAGATAGGAGCAGAGAAAAATGGAGATATTGCAGGAAAGAAGTGAAGACAGGAAAAGAGATATGGAGAGTGGGAGAGAGGGAGGTAGAGGGGAAGAGGGGAAATGGGATTAAGAAATGAGGAGAGGAGAGAGAGGGAGAGGGGGAGAGGGTGAGAGGAGGAAAGAGGGAGGGAGAGCGGGAGAGAGGGAGAGAGTGAGAGAGGTGGAGGGAGAGAAGGGGAATTGGGAGGAGGGGAAGAGCCAGAGAGGTAGGGTGTGGGGGAGAGGGGGATAGGAAGAGCGTTGGAGAGCGAGTGGGACAGGGAGAGGGAGGGAGAGAGGGAAAGAGGGCGAGAGGAATGGAGCAAAAAGGAGAGGGAGAAGAAATGGTGATAGGGGGAGAGGGAGCAAAACTTAAACATTTTTTTTTTTGTAATACGGAAGGTTTATCATCCTCACCTTTAATACGTTTTGTTTTAGATGAATTTTGGTCGATGCCTTCTTAAACATCTTTATTTTTTTGGACTTGCTACTATGATGTTGATGGTTTGTCAAGTAATTTTCGTTTACCATGGCGAACCATGTTTACAGTGGCATTTTTGACAACTACTTTACTGGGCCGATTACTGGAGGCAACGGGCACCCATATTGCTACGAGTTATACAACAATTGCCTATTTGGCCCAAGACTCCCAGCCGAGTGTGAATCAAGTGAACAACGGATTGAAAGCGACTGCGACGCTTTTTGCAATGCGACGCTTTTTGCAATGCGACCCAACCAGAAGGCCCTTGTGGGGGAGGCGGTATCTGCTCTAATGGCACGATCGGGATATCATGTGCATGCAATAAAGGATACAACAATTCGGCCAGCAAGTTCGTTTGCAAATGTACGCCCAACCGGCAAGAAATCAAATTTTATTAATTTTTCCCATTTTAATAATTTTAAAGAAATTCAAAATTGACAAATTACATGCACATATATAAAATCTTTGAGTATACATTCAACAATCTGTAATGCATAAATTTTATAATAGTTTTGGAAGTTTAAATCAAGAAGAAATAGTATATAAAACAGATCGTTACATGCTAATGTAAGCTTTTGCCAAGAACTTATTATGTGATAAAAAAACTGTATGTTGAGGAAATTGACAAAAAAAGATGTGAAATCTTGTTTAATTAACACTTGACAACCTCAAGAAAAAACCCAAATCGTTTTTAAATTATATTATATTTATTTCTTTCTCTTTTCAAATGTTTTTTAGACTTCTCTTCTTAAGTATGGAAATAATTTTAAATAATCTTTACTTGCATAATAGTATGCAAGCTTTTTATTTAGTTTTGAGTTGAACGCCGCTTAATTGTTTTTGCAGCTATAAACGTTTGTATTTTATTTTTTTATATAAATAAGATAATCAAACCTATGCATTCTTAAAAGGGCAAAGAGTTTAAGAATTAAAGCAGTTATTTATGACATTTTTTTGCAATTTCAAGTATACGTTATTTGTAGCTTACTAGATATTACTTTTAATTCAAAGTAAGTCGAAACGTTTTAAGTCAACCATTATTTTCATAAAAAAAATAACAAAAGGTGTTTATAACAAATATAGGAAAAAAAAATTATTGGTTTTTCCTTCCATTTGTGTAGCTTATCCTCGCTACACTTCTTCTTACACCCCACTTTTGCCTCCAATCAACTTTTCTCTCATCCTTCGGCCTTCAACCTTTAAGTACCACCTTCTCCACATGGTCGTTTTTTTTCCTCTGTCCTACTCTCAACCTCAATCGTCTTATCTTATCTTAAAGTTATCTGTATTAAAATACAATAAAATGCAGAATAAAAATTGAGCAATATCTCCATAGTGTATTTTGAAATGATCAATAAAGTCGAAGTTTTGAGAAAGCATTTTTGTTCGTACATTCAAAAGTAGTATGATTGATAAAGAAAATTCTTCTGTCTTTCTGTCACAATGGTTTTGTAGTGACACGCCCCCCTCCTCGCCGCCCCCCTCCTCGTCGCCCCCCTCCTCGTCGCCCCCCTCCTCGTCGCCCCCCTCCTCGTCGCCCCCCTCCTCGTCGTCCCCCTCCTCGTCGCCCCCCTCCTCCCTCACCTCGTTCAAAAGCCCCGCCTCCTCCCTCACCTCCTCCAAAATAACCAGTACCTCGTGCCCGTTCCTTGTCGAGGAAGTAAAAGCTCAAACGTGAAAGAAATGGAAAACATTGTCGTTGGAACCAACATCAGTCCGAAAAAACAACAAACAGAGACGATGATTAAGCATACTTATAGTATAAGCCTTTAAATAGACAAGTGATTTGGTGGATTCGTTGTCCTGTTGTTTATATGACTTTTAAGTCAAAATGTCAGTCGTGTTTAGATTGCTACTATTAATTCAGGGTAGTCAAGTATCCGTGTTCCACAAGTTTTTTTTTTTTTCTGTTTTGTTTGTTTTTTTTTTGTTGTTTATTTACCGTGTGTGTACGAAAATTGGAACATTATATTTCCAATATATGTATTAGTGATAAAGACCTTCAAATATTTATTTTACAGTTTTTATAAGTTTTCTTCTATCAAGTTTGGGTGAAAAATAATTGTTGAATGGCGTGGGCTTGACCCATTTTGATTTCATTTAATATAATCTTTACATTTAGGTATTTTGTGTTTGTATTTATGCCTCTAATTAATGATCATGATTAAACAATAAAATCCCATTTATAATGGGGGAAAGTTTCTTTTTGGCTTTTTATTATGTAAAAAGCTTTTATAACGATGTGTTAGTCGGTCGAAAAGAAGAACACATCACTCGATATTAGCTTGTTATCCACCCCGAGACAAAAACTAGATGACGATGCTGATTAAAAAGGGACCTACATGCATAAAAACATCTTGAACTTTTCGATAATATGTTTATACTTTTAAATATAAACATTTGAGTACACAAATAATTAGCAAGATTTGCACTTATGGATTTTATGCCAAAAATTTAGTCATATTTTCATTGTTAACATTGTTTCACTTTAGTAAGTATTCCTAGTCGACAATTTTCTCTATTGTTTGTGGAGCGTTTTTTTAATTTTTTTGTATTGTTTTATTAAAGTGTGTCCGAAAATTGTAACTCATCGATTTAAGTGGAGTACGTCTTCTAAATAAGTGGGAAAATTTTACAGCTTGTACTTTTATTAGGTAAGCACATTTGACACTATAGTGACGAACTCCAAAATCGGTCCGAAAACTCCCTGAAGTGGAGCGAATATTTTAGTGAAAGAGCTCTAAATGCTCCACAAGCAGTAGGAGATCACTAATTTAAAACCTTTACAAAAAGCACTTATTTTTAACACAAAGAAAGGTAAAAAAACAACTAATTGTAAAAAAATTCGACACGAGAAGATAAATCACTTACTACAATTGCATAGAAAATAGTCAAAACATAAAGTCAATCTAATTAAATACATTACAAAATGTACCAAAATCTTGACGTCTTATAAAACTTACAAAACCGTTAACATTTCATCATATTCTTTATCAAAATCCATATTCTTACCCCAAGTAGAGAAGTGGGGAGAGGAGATAAAGGTGGGTCGTAGGTAAAGAATGGTTGGGGAAAAGGAGGGAATAGAGGGAAGAGAATAGGAGTTGAGAGGGGAAAAGACGAGATAATATGGGATATAATAAGAGACAGAGAGAATTGGAGGGGGGTAGAGGTACGGTGTTGTATGCCTTATGTCATCTTTGTCGAGCTCAAAGAACTACCTGCTCATCCATCCCTGAAAAGGGCAAGGCCTCAAAGTGTGAGGTTTTTTTAGTCCCACCGAAGTTGTTATGACCAAACCCTTGGTTCATTCCCCTACACCTAAGGCTTGGGGACCTAGGTCATCCTTGAAAATAATGGTGATGGTCCTGAAGTATAAGCACCTCCCCCCCAATTGTAAATATTTTCACCGTAATCAATTTTCTGGTCTACCAGCTCATTTTTTATATTGGCCATTCTTTACGGTTTCCTCAAATTGCATGAGTCATTACCAGCTGTTCTTCAATTTTGTTATTAGAATAACTACTAATGTCCACTTTATCAGTTTCACTTCAAAAAGTTGTTGCACCTTATATTGTTTATTTGCAAAATGTTCTTTAAGTCTCGGGGTAGCCCTTTGTCACATATCTTATAATCTACCAAATGTGCTCAAATAGTTAATAGCTAAAGAGTAAATCCCATCTTATTTTGGGATCTTAGTGTTTGATCATCATTACCTTTTAAAGGCATAAAAAAGGTCATAATAAAATGCAATGATTTGATCCAATAATTGCAAATATTGTGAAGTATACGGCATTTCATAGATATCTTTTAAATGGGAGTTAATAGACCTAAACTTATAAAAATTGTAAAATAAATGTTTTGTATATTATCTATTATTAAGACAATTAAAATCGTATGGCACCTGTCGCGCGCACAATAAACAAGCAACTTAAAAAATAAGTAAAATGTTTTATAAATAAAAATAAAAAAATGCGTAACACAAACACTTGACTGAGCTGAAATAGTATTAGCATAAAAAACACGAGCGACTTTTTGAGTTTAAAGCCATGACTACAACTGGCAATTTAATCCTCCATATTATCTGTCTAATTGATGCGTATAATTGTGAAAATTCTTGAATTTTCACCATCTCATGTGTTACGTTTTTCAATCCATATGGGTTCCAACAACAATATATAATTCATCCTCATGTTCTGTTCCTCAACATGGGGCGGCGACACGGGGGTGAAGATTTTGAAGCAGGTGATAGAGGGGGGCGAGGAGGTAGGATTTTTTAGGGTGGTGAGGGAGGTGTGGAATTTAAACGAGGTGAGAGAAGAGGAGGGGAACGAGGGGGTGGTTGTTTCTTCACCACTACAAAACCATTGAGAAAAGAATATTCATTGTCAGCCATACTGCTTTTTGCCTTGAAAAAACAATGCTTTGGAAAAAGACGACTTCATTGATGCCCCAATATGTATTATGGAGGCATGAATTCAATTTTTATTTCACACTTAAGCCTTCTAGTACCTTTAGTTACAAGGCAGAAAAATACATTTGAGGTTGAGAAAAATGTAGCGAAAAAAAAAAATGGGTGGAGAAGGTCGGGTAAAATGCTTAAGTGAAGGGTAATGAGGAGCTATCGATGGTAAAACAATGTGAGAAAGCTGATTGGAGGCAAATTCGTGGGTGTAGAGAAAAGGGAGTAAAGGATGAACTGAATTAACAAAAGGTAAAAAAACATAGAGATATCTTTCATGTATATGTTTGCATGGACTACCTCTAATTTTAATGCCATTTTTAAAAGACTCTTTCAATCTATATATTTTGCCTTATATTGAATTCTAAAGTATTTTTAGTGAGCTACGTACAACATACGTTGAGTTGCAGAAAATTGTAAACAATCATAGCCTTAATTGTGTATTTGTTTTGTTATTAAAAATCTATGCATATTTTTATGTTATCGTGCGATTGACAACATGCATTCACTATTTTTTTTTTTTTAAGCTTTTGGGCAAAAATATAACGAGGGTTACATTATATATGCCGGCAACAATTTTCGTATTATTTTGAACTGGATAATTTTCGACCAACAAGATCAAAATACATACATTGATGGATTTCATGTACAAATTGACCATCATATTTGAATCAAGATGAAGACTGAAAGGTTTTTAAAGCTTGAAGTTGATTTGTTCAAAAAACCAGCGGAACGGAAATTGCTTAAATAAAGAATACACAACCGAAATTTCAAATTTCGGCATTTTTTCCAAATTTCAAATATAATTTTTATCTTCCCTATGTTGGTTAGTTGTGGTGATTGTTTTATACGAATGAAAATATTCGCTAAAATTTCAAATTGTAACTGATAGAAATGAAGATACCTCATCGATTAGATGAAACTAGTAGCTTATGACTTTTTTTTTGTTGTTTAATAAAACTATAAAACCCGATATTACCCTTGTATACAAAGAGTTTGCTATCAATTCCTAACTGATAAACAGCATGAGCGAGAATGAAGAAAAGAAATCAGCCAACCATTTTTATTCTTGTGGATAATACACGGGTTATCCACCCGCTTTGCATAAAAAAAAAAACATACATTTGCAAATGAACTTTCTCCCCCGGTTGCTGTAGCTTTTTTTGCATGCACATGATGTCCCGTTTTTGCCTCGGGAGCAAATACCGCCTCCCCCACAAGGGCCTCCTGGTTGGGTCGCATTGCAAAATGCTTTACATTCGCTTTTACTTCGTTGTTTGTTGGATGCGCACCCGGTTGGGAGGCTTGGGCCAAATAGGCAATTGGTGGATAAATCGTAACAATCTGGACGCCCGTTAACTGTGGTAACTGGCCCGGTGAAGTAGTTGCTTGAAACATTACTGTGATTATGGTTTCACCATCGTAAAAGAAAATTACTTGACAAGCCATAAAAATCCATGATAGTGCGTATACAAAATAAAAATGTTTAAGAAAGGCATCAAGCTTGATTCATGTACAACAAGACGCATAAAACATGCACTCACAACCTTTTATGACATTTTTTTTTAATATAACCTATGTTGGTTAAGATCGCTTTACTACCCATGAAATATTCGTCGACACTAAGATTGATTAACGGAAATTCTATTAGAAATATAAATAATATTTTCATTACCAACAATCTTCACTTTTTATTGGCATTTTTGAAATAGTGGTGTTATCTTAAAATATCTAGTCTTGATTTGTTGCTTGGACAACTTGAAAAATCTGAAAAGTACTTGAAATGGATGTAAAAAATGATGAAATTCCATTTAAAATAAAATAGAAGTGAAAACAAACATGTAGGGTGTTTTTTTATTCATTACATCAAATAAATCATCTATTAGATAATCGTACTCGTTCAAATATACATTGTGGTGTAAATTTTTTGGGAACAATCCATCAACATTTGTGCGAACCTTGACAGGTAATAACTATCCAAGTCGACAAAAAAAATAAAATTGTAAAACCTCGCTAAGAAAATAGAGAAAGAAAAAAAAAAAACACCGTACCAAGTGGCATATGTCACAATGTTTCCTTACCCACCCTTTTTTTGCTAAATAAAAATGAAAAATAATCCACAACTTATTAAAGAAAAATAACCCAAATAGAAAATAGGAGGATTATGCAACTCTCACTACCATCACCCGCTTAGGCCCTCTCCTTCGAAAATCCATTTTTGCATAACAAAGCATTTTTAAATTTACATAAAAAAAAAGAAACAAGAAAAAAAATAGTTAAGTGTTACAAAGGAAAAAAATAATTAAAAAAAAAGAAAACCACATGTTTCGCCGAAAAAAGGTCTACATTATTTTCATCTACAACTAAGATATCATTTTAAAAGATCTAACATCTGTTAATTCTTACTGTTAGCCTTTCTACATCTATATGTTTACTATTACTTGTTTTCAGTTGTTTATAGTTTATTATTACAAATACTTGTTTTACCGTCAATGATAAATTTTCGTTTTAGCTTTTTAATGTTTTTTATTATTATTGTTTTTTACTTTCATAATTTATTCTTAGTAGCATTATTTTGAACCAATCAAATTAAAATTTAGTAGTATATTTGAAAATTTTATCTCTCCCCCGTTTCGTATCCCACTCCCCATCCTTCTTTCCCACTCCCGCCGTCTCCCCCTCTTCCTCCCTCTCCTCCTGCCCCCCTCCTCTCCATCCCTTTCCTTTTCCACTTTCTCACGCTTTCCCTCTTGATCTCTCTCCTCCTCTCCCTCTCCCTTTCCCTCTCCCTATCCATCGCCAACTCACTCTCCTTTCCCTCTCCACATCCCTCTCCTTTTTCCTCACCGTACCCTTTTTCCTTTTCCCCACCACCCCTTCCTCATCTCCCTCTCGTCCTCTCCAGTTCTCAAACTCTTGCCCTTATTTCCTCTCCATTTCCCTCCCTACAAACCTCTTCCTTTTGACATACTTCGATGTGGTGAAATTTTTTTTGCAACAAACCATTTCCACTAATAACATATTTTTGATACATAACACAATCATAGTGTCGTGTCTTACATATTTAAAATGTATTTCAGTTGAACGATGGACGATGGAATTCTTCCACTCAACTGATTCTCACTTAGAAGCCTGTGAGGTCAGGAATCCACACATAGAGTTATATAAAAATATAAAAAAAAAAACAAACTTTCGAGGGAAAAATAACGACATCACTTTGCAATATTCCCACACACAATCACAAGTTTTAGCATGAAACCTCGCCTCCTTTGCAATTCCGGCTCTTTACATCCCTCTCTTTTTCCTCAATTTGATGCAATCCATGACCTATTTCATTCGTGAAACAAAAAATAAAAATTGAAAGATATAAAATAAATAAATAAATATATAAACAAAGAAAAACATAAAACCAACGCATCGACTTGTCAGCAACACTTCGAATTGTCAACAACACTTATCGATATTAGAAGAAAAAAAGGGATCGGGAAAACTATTCACAAATCATGCCGAATTTCAAATGAAAAAATACATGTTTCTCCAGTACCTCCCCCGAACTTACATGTGCTCAATGTTCCTTCACATCTCATTTGTTGCACTCTCATTTATTCTTTCCTTTCCTTCAACAAAAATATTATATTTTGAATTTACTTAAATATAATACAAAATGGCCAAAAAAATAAAAAGACAAAACGAATCTTACACGTCAACGTAAAATCTAAAAGAAAACTCGATTTCATTTGTTTTTTTATTAAAAATAAAACTTTTTCCCCATATTATTAGTTATTGTAATTATGAAAAAAACATATGTATATATATATATATATTTTGCGTTACTTATTTCCTCTCCCTTTCCTACCTCCCACCTCTACCTCTCACTTTTTCTCTCCCTCTCCTCCTCTCCCCCTCTCCGCCTCTA
This sequence comes from Zygnema cylindricum, assembly GCA_037447655.1. Taxonomy (NCBI): domain Eukaryota; kingdom Viridiplantae; phylum Streptophyta; class Zygnematophyceae; order Zygnematales; family Zygnemataceae; genus Zygnema; species Zygnema cylindricum. Next base: position 8,979 of record JBBHKE010001170.1, read on the forward strand.
CCCTTCTATCTCCCTCCCCCTCTACGTCTCCCTCTTCCTCTCCCCCCTCCCCCTCTTACCTCTCCCCCTCTCCCCCTCTTCTCTTCTCTTCACTTCGACTCACTTCCCTCTCCTCCTTCCGTCCCTCTCACTTTATCTTTATCCCCCCATTTCCCTGCCCCTTTCCTTCTCCCTCTCACTCTCACTGTTCCACTCATTTTTCCCTTTCCCTATCCCTTTTCCTATCCCTTTCCCTATCACTCTCCGCTTTCCAACTTTCCCCCTCCCTCCCCCTCCCCGACTCCTTTTTGCTACCTCAACACCCCCCCTCTCGTTTTTCCCCTCCAAAGGCCCCCCCCTCCCCTACCACCTACCCCTGCCCCTCCCTCTTTCCATCTCTATATCTTTCTCCGTCTTGCCCTCTCTCCCCCTCTCCCCCACCCTCACATCACCTCTCCCCCCCCATCCCCCTCTCCAGCTTTCACGCTATCCTTCTCTCCCCCTCTCTACCTCTTCCCCTGTCACCCTATCTCGCTCTCTCTCTTCCCCGCTCGTCAAACGCCCCAATCTCCCTTTCCTTATCTCCCTTTTTTCTCACCTCTCTCATACATCCCACCTACTCTTTTTTTCTCCTCTCCCCCCTACCTCACTCTATCCCAACCCTCTACACCTTTTCCCCTCTCCCATTTTCCCTCTCCAATAAACTTCCCCTCCCCCCTCTCCCCCTCCCCTCACTCCCGCACCCTCTTCCTCTCCCTTATTATACCCTTTCCGTCATTTCCTCCATATCCCTCTTTTTCTCCGTATCCCTCCCTTTCTAACACCCACTCTCACTATCCTTCTCCTCATATCCCCCTTTCCTGCTCTAAGACTCTCCCCCTATACCTCTCTCTCCCCTCCCTACATCCTTTCCTCCTCTCGCATTCTCGCTCAATTCCCCTCTCCTTTTATACCTCTCTCTCTTACCCTCTATCTATCTATCCGTCTCTATCTCCATTTCCTTTTTATATCTACTCTTCCCCTTTCTCCCTTTTCCTTTCTTTTTTTTGCCCACTCCCCCTATCCACCTCTCTTCCACTCTCCCTTTTTTCCTCCACTCCTTTTTCTCTCCCTCTCGCCCGTCCTCTACCTATTCCGCTCTTTCTCTCCTCTTCCACCCTCCCTCTCCCCCCCATTCCCTCCCCTCGTCTCCCCCCTCTCCCCCCCTCCCCTTTCCCCTCCCTCACCCTCTCGGTCTCTATCTCCCCCTCCGCTTATTCGCCACCCGCCCTTCCTCCGACCCCCCTCCCTTTTTCGACCATCAATGAACGTACATTTATATAATTATGTTGTTTATGATGGTTAAGTTAAAAACAGAACTACAAATAAAAAAGCTTTTCTTTTGACAAACTTCGATGAGATGAACTTTTTTGGGCAACAAGCCATTTCTATTTAGACCACTTGTGATGAGTAACACAACCATAGTATATGTGTCTTACAAGTCTCGAGGAGATGTCAATTGACCGATGGACGATGGAATGCTTCCACTCAACTGGTTTTCGGAAAGAATTCTATACCAATAAACATCCAAAATAACAATTTTAACAAAAAAAATAATTAATGTCAATGGAAAAAAATATAGTTAACAATTTTCAAAAGCGCAATCGTAATTGTTTACATGCACTTCCCTTTTTCATTCCTTTTAACTCCCTCTTTTTAACTCTCGCTCGCGCCCCACATCCCCTACCCTTTCACGACAGTGCCACAATTTGTCGCGTACTCTTTCTAAGCTATCGAAAAAAATAAACACTTAAATTTCTATATTTAATTTTCAGTATAGAAAAAAAAAAAAAAAACAAAAAACCTTATAAAAATAACTACTTAAAACAAAAAAAAAATCTTAAAAGTCAAGCAAAAAAAAATGCTGTTTATTTTTTATCATTGAAAATAAATGTTTTTTCAAATATTTAGTTTATCATAATTAAAAACAATCAATTTTTATTGTTAACTTAAGATATTTATGTCTTATTGGTGGAAGTTATATACCTTCATTATTTCATTTTATTGAAAGATATGTATTACTATTTTTTCAATTGATCATTTTTTATATATATTTTTTTTCTCCAAAAATATCTTATTAATAATTTGGTACGTTACAATTATGCTTATGTAAATAATAAATAATTATTATTAATTTTAGGTTTTTTTTTTTCATTATTATTATTAAAATGGTTATTATTAGTTTTTATCATTATAATTGTAGTTGTAATTATTATTATAATTACAATTATTAATACTAATACTATTTTTATGATAATTATTACAATTATTATTGTTATTGTTATAGTTATTTTTATTATGATTATTTTTATTATTATGATTACTGTGATTATCATTATGATTATTATGATTATCATGTTTATCAATATTATTGTCGTATGATTATTATTATTATTAATATTATTGTTTTTATTGTGATTTTTATTATTATATTTGTCATTATTGTGATTGTTGATTTTCTGATTGTTATTATTATTACCATTGTGATTTTTATTAATATGATTGTTATTATTTTGATTGATGTTATTCTGACTAGTTTTATTTTGACTATCAATATTCTCATTATTGTTATTCTAATTATGAAATACTATTATTTTATTTATTAGTATTCTTATTACTATTATTATTGTTAACTTTATTAATACCAATGTTACTATTATTATTGAATAATTCATATTCTGTTATTATATAAAATCTATTATTTTATTTATTAGTATTCTTATTACTATTATTATTGTTAACTTTATTAATACCAATGTTACTATTATTATTGAATAATTCATATTCTGTTATTATATAAAATCTGTTATTATTAATTATATCTATTGATTAGTAGTAATTAAGTATTAAATATTCAGTATGAAATAGTAATTGTATATTACCAAGTATTAATTTTTAAAATTGGTTATCAAGTATTAAATGTTAAGTATTAAGGATTAAGTATTAATTATTAATTAGGAACTATCACTTATTGAGTATTAATTATCAATTTCTAATTATTAAATATTAATTGTTAAGTATTAAAAGTAGTTACGAATAATTAATTATTTATTTATTATTTACTATTCACAAATTATTGATTATTACGTATAAAAAACATATTTGATTTTTTTATTATACTTTATTAGTTATAAAGTATTTAGTGTTATATGTTTATTATTAAGTAGTAAGTATTACGTTTTACATATTAAGTTTTAATTTCATATTTTAAGAATTAATTACTAACTATCAACTATCATCTCATAATTTTAAACTTATTGATTAATACTTATTAGTTGATAAGTACTAGTTACTATGGATTATTAGTATACTTAATAAGTGCTTAATAAGTATTAAATATTAGTTATTAATCATTAAGTATTAAGTATTGAGTATTAATTTTTAAGCATCACTCGTTGAGGATTAAACATCAATTTCGAGTATTTTATAATAAGTATTATATATTATTGATTATAAATTAATAGTTCTTAAGTTTGAAGTATTTGATACTAAAATTAAGTATTAAGTCTCAAGTGCTGATAGCACGTTATTTAACATTAAATATATTGTATTTATTATTAGGAATTTAGCAACAAGTATTAAATGATAATAAAAATATTAAGGATTAACTATTAATTATTACCCATAAATAACTAAATATTCATAATTAAATCAAAATTTGTGATTCTTAATATTTAAATATTCAATAATATTAACTCTTGAATATTTCTTATGCATTGTTAAGCATTAAACAATACGTATTCGGTTTTGATTGTTAAGTATTAACTTTAAAGTAATGCATATTAAAAATTAATTTAACAAGTATTTATCTTTACTTATTGAATATTAAAAATAAAATATTATTCATTAATTATTCATTATAAAGTATTAACTCTTAAATATTAAATATTGATAACTAATGATTAATTCATAATTGTCGATTATTATACATTAAGTATTATTGATTAGGTTTTGATTATTAATAATTAAGAAATAAGAAGAAATATAAAAAATTAAATTTTTCATCATTGTCTGATATAAAATTAATAATTATTAATTTATAGTTATTAAATATCAAGTAATACGTACACTGAATAGATTAACAAAAATTATAAACTATTAATTTTGTTGTAAAAATTATTAACTAAATGTTGTAAATTATTTAGTATTCATTATCAAATATTAAATATTAGATACAAATCATTATTTATTAAGTATACTTTGTTTAATATTAAGTCCCTCGCCATATCAATCTCACTCTCTCTCCGCCTCTTCTCCCCATCTCCTCCTATTCCTCTCTCCTTTTCTCCTCATCTTCCCATCTCTCCCTCTCCTTTTCTCCCCATCTACCACTCTCCCTCCCCCCCTCTCCCTCTTGCATTTATCACTTTCCTCTGTTCCTCTCCCTCTCTCTCTCCCTCTCTCCACCTCTCCCTCTCACCCCCTCTTCAAATATCTACCTCACTCCCAATCTCACACCGTATCTTACGCTATCTCTCCCACTCTCTCTCCCTCTCTCTCTCTTTACTCGATTTCCCCCTCCTTATCCCCCTCTCTCCTTTTTCTCTCTCTCTTCCGCTCCCTTTTTTCCTTCCTTTGCCCTCTCCTTTAACCACTTTACTCCTATCTTCCTCTCACCCTCTCTCCCTCTCTCCATCTCAATTTTTTCAGCTCTCTCCATCTTTCTCTCTCCATTTTTCAACCTCTGTCCACCTCCCCCAATATTTCCATATCTTTCTCCCCCGCTCTCCCTCTCCACCTCTCAACTTCTTTCCCGATCCCCATCTCTCCCTCTCTCCCTCACTCTCCCCCTCTCTCTCTCCACCGCTCTACCTCTCTCTCCTCCACCCTCCCCTCTTTTTCCATCCCTGTCACCCTCCCTCTCCCTTTCCTTTACTTCTCCTCTCTTACACTTTGCTTCTCTCACTTTCTCCTCCTCCTCTCCCCCTCTCTCCCTCCCTCCTTTTCCCTTATCACCCTCTATCCCTCTCTCCCCCACCTTACCTCTCTACTCCTCTCTCCATTTCTCTCCCTTTCTTTTTTACCGCTTCTCACAATTACTCCCAAACTATCCCCCTACCTCTCCTACTCTCCCTCCCTCGATTTCCCTCTCTCTCACCCTCACTCCTCTCTCTCCCTATCACTACCCCCATCCATCTCCCACACACTTTTTCACTTCCTCTCAATTTTTCCCTCTCCTCTTTTCCTATCGCACTCCCCCCCTCTTCCCCACTCTTCCCCCCTACCCTTCTTCCTGTATCCCTATTCCAATAGTCCATCACACCCACCCAATCCACCTCCCCCTCCCCCTATCCGTTCCCTACGCCCGCACCCCCTCATCCTCCTCAGCCCTCTCTCACATCCACCTCCCAATCGATCTCCACCTCCCCCTCTACCTCCCTTTAACCCTCGCTCTTTCCTCACCCTCCTCCCCCACCCTCTCCCTTGTTGTTCCTAGGTCTAAAATAGACCGCGGAAAACACCCAAACTATTGCATCCCCAGCGATGAGTAATATAGTCTACCATAAATAATGACATTCACTTCTTACATGTACTTATTAAAGTTGTGACACATCAAGAACTACACCTTACGACTTACGTAACAATGATCTCAACACACATAAAAGAATACATAACACACAAACCAAATACACAATGCACTTAACAACTTCAATGCACATGATATCTCTGAAAACTCTTATATTATATCAAAGCAACAAAGCTACGCTATCAACCATGTTTCTTGTCTATGTTTCCTACACTCGACAACTCTAAAGAACTACATCTTAGGTTTCTATTTTCCTTAACACATTTTTTTGGTTCTACAAGGCTCTGGTGAATATATACAATTGTGAGCCACCTATATCTGACAAAACAACAAAAAGAATAAATGCGCTTGTCTACCACAAAGTCTAATTGGAGCCCCTACAGTGTTTGTCTTTATGCTAAAAGCTAACCAGGTTGATTCCACACATTACTCAAAGTCAACACTAATTTGTTCTATGTACAAAAACGTCTAGTTAGATATGCATGGGACATGTAATGACTTGCACCATTCCGAGTGCGCCTACAAAGTGTCTTGATTCACTAAACCGTACAGTGTAATCTTTGTCGTTAACAGCCTGTTGACAACTTGATGATCGTCTTCACGCCGCATAACTGAAACTGCCATTGCCACCGACCAAAAGGAATCTTATATATCGGATCTTTTCGACGAAACAATCCGTCGTGCACTTCTCAAAGCTTTGTACCGTCACATTAAATGTCGCGACACCCTTCGTATAAGATAGCGTCGTATCTCCACATCCGGATCGCTTTACGATCCTCCAAGTAAGTCCGTACCAAATAAAATGAACCTTCGTCGACCGAATACTCCCATAATTTGCGTACACCTTGTAGCGTATTTATTGTTACACTAAAATATGTGTATACGAAACTAAGTCTTCAAAATTAATATCCCTCTCTCTCGTCCCCCTCCTTTCCATCTCCATCTCTATCACCCTCTCCCTCTACATTAACCTGTCACTCACCATATTGACCTCCCTATCCTTTTCCCTCTCTCCACCCTTTTCCTTTCCCCTCTTTTCCTATCCATATCAGCCTCCCTCTGCATATCAACCTCCAGGTACCCCTCCATAACCCTTTTCCCTTGCTCTCCTTCTCTCTATCCAAGTTCCACTCCCTCTCCCCTCCTTCCACCCCCTCTCTGCAAGAAAACACGATTTTTTGCCCCACCCTCTCCCTCCCTCTTCCTCCCACTCGCCCCCCTCCCTCTCACCTCCTCTATCTACCATCCATTTTTCCCACGCACTCCACCTCCTTCATGCCCTTCATCCCCTACTCCTCTCTCCACCTTCCTCACCCTCTTCCACTCCTCTAACTCCCCCTCCCTCGTGCCCTCTATCTCCCCCTCCCCTATCCCCCTCCCTCTCCCTCTTCCGCTCCTCCATCTCCCCCTCACCCTCATCCTTCTACTTCCCCTCACCGTCATCTTCTCCCTCCCCCTCTCCCTTCACCACCCATACCCCCTCCTCCTCATCTCCCTGTCCACCCTCTGTCCACCCTCTCTCCATGTCCACCCTCTGTCCACCCTCTCTCTATGTCACAATCCCCTTCACCCTCTCTCCCCCTCTCCAGCTCCTCCACCCTCACCCACTACCACCATTTTCCCCAACTCCTTTTTCTCTTTGATCTTCTGTAACTGCCTTATAATCCACTCATCTTCCCTTTCCCCCTCTCTCCCCCTCTCCTATCCCTCTAATATTTCTCCTATAAAACTCTCCCACTCTCCCCCTCCCCACCCTTTTATACCTTTTCCGCCCTCCCCCTCTCACCCTCTGAATTTCTCAATCTCTTCCCCTCTACGGGTCTATCCCTCAATCCATCTTCCCTTGTCGACCTTCCCCTCTATCTCCCTTTCCCATCTCTCTTTCCCTCTTCCTCTTGTTGTTGCTCCCACCTTCTTCCACTTGCACTGTCCCGCTATTTTCCCCTCGTTTCCTCTTAAACTATTCCCCTCTCCCTCACCGTTCTACTTCCCACTCTCTTCCTCCCACTCCCCTCCCCACCTTACCCCCTCTCCCCCACTAATTCTCTCTCCCTATTCCTATTCCTATCCTCACAATCTTCCTCTTCCTCTTCCTTTCCCTCTCCTTTTTCGTCTCCCTTACCTTATCCCTTTTCATCCACCTTCCCCTCCACTTCTCTTCTTTCCGCCACCTCTCCTTCTCTCTCTTTTTTCCTCTCTCTCTCTTTTTCTCTCATTTCCTATCACATTTCTTCTGTTTGGATTAAGTACTGAAAACTCATTTAACGACAAGACATTCTTGTAGCTAAAGCAGCGACGACCAGCGACGAAGTAGTGCAACGAAGTAGTTTCCTCGCTAGATATTAGATTGACGTGGAAATTATTTGTTTGTTTCGCGTAAGTTCTAATTGGACTGTAGAAGTGACGTGGAAATTTGTTGGTCGTTTCGGTTCATGTAAGGTCTAGTCGTACCATGTAGTTCTAGCCGGTTCGCGATTGACTTTTCTACTCTTACCGTGTAGTTCAAGTTGGTACGCAGTTGTCGGCCTTATATTCTGCACGCTGATCCTTATGCGTTTCTATTCATGTACATATATATTTGTTAAGGGTTAGTGGTAGATTTATCTTTTTGGGGGCGTAGATTATTATTCAGGCGTAGAAAAGATCAGCAGCTAAAGGAGATTTGTACTTTGGTGGTATTTAATATATTGAATTGTGGAGGAACACTTTCTTTGTTGTATATATATTGTTTGGTTTGTTATCTTTCAATTGGTATCAGAGAGGGTTACTGGAGCGCGTTACTGGCAACGCTTGCTGGTATGGCGGAGAAAGGGAAATCCTCGGCGAAACCTAGTGGCAGAGGTAGTGGGGGAGTTAGTGGAGGAGGAATTACAAGGACACAATATGATGAGTTTGACGAATGGCGGGTGAAAAATGTGAAGATGGACGAGGGAATGTTTGAACGCTTTCAGGACTTTCCTAAAACACAAGGAGATGATGGAGATGGAATTGTAAGTGGAGACTCACACAACTCAAATCAAATAAAAAAAAGCAAAAATCTAACTTTATGAGGAAGAGGAGGAGAGCGACAATGATGATCTTAAAGTGTTTAATAAGACCATCGTCTTCACCAGTTCCAACTATGTAATTTGGAAGAGATACATTCGAGGAGCATTCACACCAAAAAAACTTTGGGACATTGTTATCAGAGAAAAAACATTTCCGGATCCTTTGGAGGATCCAGCTAGAGCAAAGAAGTGGGATAAGAAAGATATGGCGGCCTCCACCTCACAAATACAAAGTCTTTCTAGTTCTATGCATGAACATTTTCTAACTCGTGATAGGGCTTATGATTGTTAGACCACTTTGCAAAATGCATTTGAAAAAGGGTTTGATGCAAATGAAAATTATCTCTTTGAGGAGTATATTGGGTTTAGAATGAAGGAGAATGAGTCCATTGATGATGGAGTCAAAAGATTTAATGTCATCATATAACAACTTAACTCACTCAATAACTTCCCTTCAGAAAAAAAGAGGTTGTTTGATTTCACGAGGAATCTTCCAAGCAAGTTTGCGGTAGCGAAGGAGGTCATCAAGGGGTGAGAGAAATCGACAATGACATACGCTTTCAACCACTTGAAGAGTACGGAGAAGTAGAAGGCAACATCGAAAGAAGAAAAATAAGAGGTCATTTTATCCAAGTTATCAGGAGGAGGATGACGGAGGAGCTTACAACTTTAGGAGATCTAGGGGGAGAGGAGGTGGACCTCGTGGAGGAGGTGGCAGGTCACAAGGCCTTGAGAGAGGCTTATATCAACGTGATATCTCTTAGATGATATGTAATAATTCGCACCTGAACAGTCATATAAAAAGTAAACTAGTTACTAGAGGGGAATTTCCAAAATTAGAGAAGGAAGGGCGAAATTCTTCCTCTTATGTAACGAAATTACGGAAAAATCGTCTGACCGATCCTCAATCGTATCTAGAGTCTAGAGACTCGAACGGATAGATAAGAAGTGGAAACTAACATTTATAAAAGATTTTAATTTAGTGAAAGCAAATGGGTGTTTTAATTGAAAGAATTGAATTATAAAACACTGAGTGCAAGTGCAAGCGGAAGCATAAAAAAACACACATTCGAGAAAGATAACCCCACGAAGCCAATATATTCCAAAGGGAAACCTTTCTTACATAATTCCTCACACCCTCAAAACGCACTCACTTCTAACTCCTGTTAATCATATAAAAGTTAATCTTCACTAACCTCCTCTAACTCCTCAAGAATCACCACAAAGCTATCAAACTCCCTTAACTCCTTGAACTCTTTCATAGTCTACAAGGAGGATCAACTCTCGCCCAATTGATAAAAACCTCTCTCTCACTACGCCTCAATATACTTCTTCAAACGTCACGTAACAATACCACGGTACACGATTAGAAACGCGTAAGAGTCAACGTGGTGAAAACATCCGACCAACAACTGCGAACCGACTTGAACTACACGGTACGACTAGACAAGTCAACCACGGAACAACTTGAACCACACGGTACGACTAGAACTTACGTGAACCGAAACGACCAAACAATTTCCACGTCACTTCTATAGTACGAATCAAACTTACGTGAAACGAAACAAACATTCAATTTCTACGTCACTTCAAATATCTAGCGACGAAACTACTTCGTCGCTGGCACTTCAAATATTCAGCGACGAAAATACTTCGTCGCTGGTCGTCGCTACTTTAGCTACGAGAATGTCTCGTCGCTAAATGAGTTCTCAGTACTAAATCCTAACATTCCCCCTCTTACTGAGACACTCAAAGCCCCCTCTTAAACTTGTAATCATTACACCAATCACAACTTAAAACTTCTATTTTTTAAAACATCATGAGCCAAACATTAACGACAAATTAAAGTACTAAACAAAACAACAAAGTCAAGTGCACGAAACCATAATATCTCCACGCGATTTTTCCACAAATGTCAAATCAAATAATCCTCGCAAACGTCAATCAACTCCAAATGTCGTAGCCCCCTCTCCAACATAACAAATATCTCATTTTTTTCTTCCATCACCCCTCACAATTCATCTGTATCTTCGCGCATCAAAATTCACGCATACGTCACATGGCGCTTCTCCATTTGTTTTTAGAATCTCAAAAGAAAACAAAATGCCGCTCCAAACAAAAAAACGTAACAGGGGGGTGAAATTTCGAAATCAAAATAAATGAAAAGTCCACGCCGCAAATCCACGTCAAACGTCACAACCTCCATCAGAATTAGCACTTCCAAATATTTTTTTCGTCAACTAAAACCATAGTCACATCCACATGGTACCATAAGGTACCGAAAGATCCGCGTAAACAAATTTTAATAACTTTATGACCGACAAAATCTGACAACAACCAACACGGCCGCCTGAATATCCGACATCATCGTTCATTCCCCAATGTACGTCAAGCGTCCAACCGGCTTTTCGTACGAAACGACTTGTCCTCCTCTCATATATAACCCAAAAAAAACTTCACCTTTTTTTTCTCTTTCTCAACACTCTTCTCTTCTACCGCCTCCAATATCGTTTCCCACTCTTCAACCTCTCTTAATGTAGAAAACGACTGTGGGCTTCCAACAACATTCTCGCAAATAAAATTCTCAACAAATAAAGTTGAATTTTCCTCACATCAAAAAATAAAATAAAGCGAGTTTGAAATCTTTTCTTCTTGCCAAAAATAAGAAAGCTTATTCGGCCTCTTCCCCCTCATAACTTGAATCTCATTTGAACAAATTTGTTCTCTCCTTTTATCTTCCTCCGATTTGGATTTGTTAAATCTAAATTAGAACTCGATTTAAAATCTTTAAATTTTCGAGAATTCAAAGACACTCGAGAAATAAAAATTTCATCACTCCAATCATCAATGTAAAATTCAATGTCACTTTTAATGCCAACATTTTCCTTCAACTATTCAAACCGAAATGGACATGCGCTTTCTCCTCCAATGCAAAATGCGCAATGGACAAGAAATCATGAATTTGGCTCTCCTCAAAAAAACAAAATCAAAATTTTCTTTCATTCTTCATCTCCTCTCACCGAATTAATCATTAAAATGCGAATCGGAAAATTATAGTCTGTCGTCGGTATAATTTCCAAACTCAAAATAATTTTTAAATTCAACACGGCCGCAACTTACACCGCGTTCACCTCAATAGCCGTTTTTGCGATCTCTTCCACTACCGACATAGTTTCACAAAGTATTAAAAAAAAAAAAAATGTTCTAAAGCTCTTTAAATACCACCTCTCCCCCTCGGAATTCTAAGTGGAAGTTTACCTCTTCTCTTCCTTCACATACTCGTCTCCTCCACTCTCATCTCCATCATCAAAATAGGAATTTGAATTATCCGGCAAATGATTCTTTTCCTTTTCTCCTCTTGATTCAGATTGTAATAGGGCATCAATATACCACATCAATTTGTTGAAAACTTTCGGAAATTGATCTTCCAAATTAGTCGCTCCATACATCCGAGATTCTTCCTCAAATAAAACAAAAAAAAAATGGTTTCTCCAAACAAAAGTCGAAGCCGCCAAGAGGTAAGGAGTACTCTTCTTCCTTCCGAGAGGATAATCTCTCACTACCTCCACTTCGTCTCTACTCTTTTCTTCTTTCAAACCCGGAACAAGAATCTGATTTCTCCTCTTTTTCTTTTTCTTCATCTTCGTCAATTTTTTTCTTAATCCTCCTCTTTGTCAATAAATGGCCAAAACAGCCGGTAAAGCAACCGGTCTTTCACTAACACGAAACTCCTCTTCTTCCTCTTTCTTCTTCATAAACCACTCCTTTACACCTCAATCAATATACCACATCGGCAACTTCATTTCTCTCGATTTCAATTTCAATGTCACTCTTAATGTCACAACTTGTTCTCTAATTTCTCTTTCAAATGTGGAAATGTTATTTCTCCTCCAATTCTGAATTAGAAATGTCCAAGAAAATATAAATTTTCCACTCATAAAAACTCAATGTTTTCTTTCAATTTCTCTTCTCCACTCATCGAATCAATCATTTACATAACCGAAATAAATTCCAAATTCATAACCACCAATCAAGGCGGTGGCCTATACCGTGATCGCCTCGGTTGCCTTATGCACGACCTCTTCCTCCACCAAAATAATTTAAGTAACATTGAGGAATAATATATCCCCAAACTCCATAAATGTCATCAGTACTCCTCGAAATTTTACGTGTCAGTTTACCTCTTCTCTTTCTCCTCTTTCTTCAAACAATTATCTCCTCGACTCTCATCTTCATCTCCATCCTAATAGAGATCCACATCATCCGGCAGATGACTCTTCCCCTTTCTTCCTTTTAATCCTCACTCTTTTCTCTCTCATCAAATCACTCTTCTTAGTACACTTCTCATCACAATTTTCTTCACTCCTCTCTTCAATTTTTAATTCACTCTTCTCTTCATCGCCTTTTTCGCCTTCTTCGACTTCTTCAACATCTTAGGACTCTTCTTCCTCAACTTCAAAATAAATATCACCTCCATCCAGATTGGAATCCGGTTCATTCATCAAAAGATAGATGCCTTTTCTTCCTCCCATCTCAATCTGAATTTCCACGTCGGATTGATTTTAATTCACTCTTCTTTTCTTTGCCTTCTTCACCTCCTTCAACTTTTTTCGAACTCTTCTTCTTTGACTTCATAATAAGTATCACCTCCATCATCATAATATCCACAATAATTGCTGTCAAAAGAAAACAATCTTCACCTCATCTTCAGTCTTCGTTTTAGTCTTCGTCCTCAATCTCCGTCTTCGTCTTCGTCTTCCACTTCGTCTCCAGTTTTCATCTTCGTCTTCAGTCTTCGTCTTCTACTTCGTCTTCATCTTCAACTTCCGTCTTCATCTTCATCTTCTGTCTTCGTATTCGTCTTCAAACTTCGTCTTCGTCTTCACTCTACGTCTTCAATCTTCGTCTTCGTCTTCCACTTCGTCATCAATCTTCATCTTCATCTTCTTCTTCATCTTCAGTCTTCGTCTTCTTCTTCGTCTTCATCTTCGACTTCCGTCTTCATCTTCGTCTTCATCTTCGTCTCCTGTCTTCATATTCGTCTTCAAGCTCCGTCTACGTCTTCTCTCTTCGTCTTCAATCTGTCATCTTCGTCGTCAATCCTTTTCGCCTTCAATCATCTCCATCTCCATCATCAAAATACTCATGGAGCACTACAACCTGCTCCGATACCAATTGAAAGAATCGAATAATAAAACACTGAGTGCAAGTGCAAGCGGAAGCATAAAAAAACACACATTCGAGAAAGATAACCCCACGCAAGCCAATATATTCCAAAGGGAAACCTTTCTTGCATAATTCCTCACACCCTCAAAACGCACTCACTTCTAACTCCTCTTAATCATATAAAAGTTAATCTTCACTAACCTCCTCTAACTCCTCAAGAATCACCACAAAGCTATCAAACTCCCTTAACTCCTTGAACTCCTTCATAGTCTACAAGGAGGATCAACTCTCGCCCAATTGATAAAAACCTCTCTCTCACTACGCCTCAATATACTTCTTCAAACGTCACGTAACAATACCACGGTACACGATTAGAAACGCGTAAGAGTCAACGTGGTGAAAACATCCGACCAACAACTGCGAACCGACTTGAACTACACGGTACGACTAGACAAGTCAACCACGGAACAACTTGAACCACACGGTACGACTAGAACTTACGTGAACCGAAACGACCAAACAATTTCCACGTCACTTCTATAGTACGAATCAAACTTACGTGAAACGAAACAAACATTCAATTTCTACGTCACTTCAAATATCTAGCGACGAAACTACTTCGTCGCTGGCACTTCAAATATTCAGCGACGAAAATACTTCGTCGCTGGTCGTCGCTACTTTAGCTACGAGAATGTCTCGTCGCTAAATGAGTTCTCAGTACTAAATCCTAACATTAATAAAGTATATTTACTAATTGGTAAGAAGGCGATAGACTCAAAGTGGGTTTTTAAGACAAAGACGGGAGCCTCGAGCGAAATTCATAACTATAAAGCACGGTTAGTATGTAAAGGCTTTCAACAAAAATAAGGTACTGACTATGCAGAGACTTTTGCTCCTGTTTTTAAGATTCATTCTTTGCGAGCAATTATTGCCATGGCGGCGGCGGAATTTGGGTTTTTAGATAAATCTGGGTAACTAGATAGATTTGGGTTTTTAAATAGCAAGTCACTTATAACTCTTCTTGATCCTCGTGATAAGCCTTGTAACATTGTCAAAAGTCCCGAAATTGATGCTTTGTATAGGGAGGCGGTCGGTAGCTTGATATATTTAAGTGTTGGTACAAGGCCTCACATTAGTGCGAAAATGAGTGAGAATAGTCGATATTGTGGCATTCCAAAAAAGATACATTGGGAGGCAGTGAATAAAATCTTTAGATATTTGGCTGGAACACTTAGTCTTGGAATTGTTTATAGGATATGTGAGAGCTTGAGTTTTTATTGATATTGTGATGCCGACTATGGAGGGGACCATGATACAGGACGGTCTACGTCAGAATATGTGTTTTTACTTATAGGAGGAGCCATCTCGTGGAATTGACGTTTGCAACCCACCGTGGCACTCTCATCTACGGAGTCAGACTATATGGTTGCATGTCATGTTGCGAAGAATGCTATGTGGATTAAGGAATTTCTATCGGAGGTTGGAGTGAAAAAAAAAATGCATGCAAATATTCAATGATAACATGTCCTCTATTGCATTTCGTAAAAATCATATTTTGTATAAGCGCACGAAACACATTAAAATTCAGTGGCATTTTGTTCGAGATTTAGTTTAAAAATAAGAAGTTGAATTTGTGTTTGTACCTACAGAAGAGCAAGTTACTGATATGTTAACCAAAGCAGCATTAAATGATGTATATGAAATGGGAAAGAAGTCAGTGGGCATGGAGTAAGAGGGGGCTCTAAGTGTCTTAGTAAGAGGGGGAATGTTAAGATTAAGCAAGATGAAGTACTGAGAACTCATTTAGTGACGAGACGTTCTCGTAGCTAAAGCAGCGACAACCAGCGACGAAGTAGTTTCGTCGCTAGATATTGGAGTGACGTGGAAATTGTTTGTTTGTTTCGCGTAAGTCCTAATCGGACCGTATACGTGACGTGGAAATTTGTTGGTCGTTTCGGTTCATGTAAGGTCTAGTCGTAACGTGTAGTTCTAGCCGATTCGCGGTTGACTTTTCGTACCATGTAGTTCAAGTCGGTTCGCAATTGTCGGCCTTATATTTGGCACGTTGACCCTTACGCGTTTCTATTCGTGTACATATATATTTGTTAATGGTTAGTGGTTGATTTATCTTTTTGGAGGCGTAGATTTTTATTGAGGCGTAGAAAAGATCAGCAGCTAAAGGAGATTTGTACTTTGGTGGTATTTAATATATTGAATTGTGGGGAAAGTGATCTTGAGGATCGGACTTCGACGCTGCCTGAGCCGGATCCTTTGTCTCTCTCGGATTGATCCGTGATCTGATGCCTATCATTTCGCCCTCAACTTTGATTGCAAGCCTTTTGAAACGATCGCCCAAACCCTCGAAATCTTACCCGCCTACTCTGATCTGATCCTTCTTGATTTTTCTCCAGCCATCGCTGATCTGCCTGATCTCGATCCGGAAGATGTTTTCTCCGCCAAACCCATTTGATGTCCTGTTCTGCCCGATCGGATTTCAGCCCACGATTTTTGCAAAATCCCCCTGAAAGAGCACGGAAAGCGACTCTACCTATCTTGATCTTCCTTTTGATCGATTTCCCCTGATTTTCTTGATTGATCAATTTTTAAGATCCAATGTATAAACATATATACAGATAGTTTTGTTTTATTAATTTGACAAATTTCGAAGAGACGAACTATTTTTTGGCAAGAAATTATCATTTCCATTTAGACCAGTTTTTATGCGCAGCACAACCATAGTGTCATGTGTTTTACAATAATTCCAGGGATGTCAGTTGACCGATGGACGATGGAATGCTTTCAGTCAACTGGTTACCAAATAAAAACCTGTGACAATAAACATCCAAATATCCAATCATAATAAAGAACCAATAAAAAAAAAGTTTACCAATTTCAAACACAAAATTACATTTATTTACATTCATCTCTTTTTCTCCTCCCTTCCACTGCCCCCCACTCCCCTCTCTCCCCCGCCTTGCCACAATTTGTCGTTTGTTTTATCCAATTTATCAAAATAAAAAAGAAATCGTAAAAATTTATATCACTAAATTTCAAGTTGTAGAAAAAAAAAAAAAAGCAAAACTTCATAACAACAAGCTACTTTAAAAAATCAAAAAATACAAAAATTATAAAGGTGAACGTTAAAAATAATTTGTATCTTACAAGCGTTGGAGGGATATTAGTGAACCGATGGACGATGGAATTCTTCCACTCAATCGGTTGCTCTCTAGTCTTATGTGACATTAGGCATCAACAAAAAAAATCCTGAAAAGAGCTAAAAAAATTACAGATATCAAAGGAAAAAAAAATAGTTTACCAATTTCACAGCCACAATCGGGTTTTTTACACGCGACCCACCCTTTCCACTCCTTTAAACCTCACCCCCGCACGCTCCCCTCTTTGTTCACCCCTCCCTTTTTGTGGCTTTACCACAATATATCATGGCGTGGCCCATTTTGCCACAATAAGAGCATTGCTTATCTTTCTTTGGACATGTTTGAAATCCATTGCTTGCAACGAAAGCACGTAAAATTTTCAGTGTATGGTTTTTGAAAGTGTTATTTTCTTGATTTATAGGACCTCTGTATCGTAGATTCACAACCTCTACCGCCCCCTTTAACGTGGAACATTAAACGCCGTGGCATCGGGTGAGTATACATTTAGGGTTTTTACATTCTTAGATCCTTTGATAAAACCTCAGGGTTCCTACATTCTTAGACTCTTTTGATAAAACCTCTTCTTCTACAGTCTTAAGGTAATTTACTGCATGTTCATAAATACACCTATCACGTACATTTAAAATTTGTTTTAAGTAAAGCAATTTTTCGAGTGGTCTATTTATGGATTCGGTGACCTTGTCATCATCCAGTATAACCCTACCATTATTAAGACGATGTTCCATAATTATATTATATTGTTTCACAGCTTCATCGATAGGTTCATTGTGTTGAAGTTAAATTGCATAAAGTCACTAAAGATTTGTTGACCTTTATTTAAAGCTCTCTTTTCGAATTGGTTGTTAAGTGATTTCCAACACTCATGGGCAGATCCATGAGTGAGGAAATGATCGAGGATGGAAAGAGTACATGAGTACATAAGGTTGGGAATGGCGGCTAGTTTTTTTTTGTTTCCAATTCCTCCGACCTTTTCGGTCGAAGTTTTGAAGCATCTCCTCTTTAATCACCATCTTTCATTTGTGACTTACCGCAAATCGAATCTTAATAATCTTCTTCCAAGAAGCACAATTACAGTTAGATTTCCTAGAAATCCGGGATTCGGCATGTCCCACACTTGGGAAAATTGAGCCGGCCAGGGTTCGAGCCTGGGACCTTTCACTTCAGCTGCGAACGCACTACCACTGTGCCACCAACTCGATGTTGAGACTGGCGGGTCCGTACCCATTTATTACGAGCGGCTCGAGTATGGATATTTCCATATTCTACCCCGTATTGGACCGGCTTCACGTGCCAATCCAACAATTACTCCCGTTAAAAAATAACTGATTTCCTTTGTATAAAGTACAAGTTTTCTTGTCTGTCTTCTTCTCCTGATCCGAGTCATTGTCAATAACAATTTTACCGTTTCCGAAATCTTTCTTTTGAGCATTAATGTCATCCTCTCCACCGAGATTAATGCCATTCGGATCGGGCTCTGGATCTGCTCGTATCATATTCCCAATTTTCCGGTCAATATCCTCGAATCGTTGATCCATGAGAATGAGAAGTCTATGAAAAAGAGAACTTAATCGTTTCTTTGCGACACCTCTTCCTCCAATGTTCTCTTGCTTAGGACGCACGAGTGGAGGAGGAACATCAAAACTGATACTAGCCTCGGCTGAGGCTTTAGGAGGATGCGATGAAGGAGAGATTGGGGAAGAGTTGTGCTTGTTCTTTCCCCCCATTGCAAACACACTCGCCACTTTTTAGCAATTTCCTCCCTTTCCCTTTCACTCTTTCATCCTCTCTCCCTCTCCCTTTCCCTCTCTCTTTCTCTCTCTTCTCGGTGCCCTTTTAGCTCTTCCCTTCTATCACCCTCCCTCCCTCCCTTTTCTTTACCTATCCCCTTGTCTTCCCTTTCTCTTGATCTCCCCCTCCCTCGACCTCCCTTTTTTACTCCTCTTCCCCACTCTCTACCCCTATTCCAATCCCCCTCCCATACCACTGAAGCCTTCGCCCCACGCACCCTCCCCTTATTCCTTCCTCGCCGCCTCCCCCTAACGCTCCCCCTCCCTTCCCTACTCTATCTCAATTTCCCTCTCTCTCCCTTTCTCTCTCTATCACCCTCAATCTTTCCCCTTTCCTACCTCCCTCCCCTCTCCCTCTCTTCCACTCCCCCATCATCTTGCTCTCCTTTTCTCTATCCCTCTCCCTCACCATCTCGTTCCCTCTACCTCTCCCTCACCCTCCTACCCCTCCTTTCCCTTTTTTTTCCCCTTGACCCCCCCACCCATCTTGCCCTCCACCATCTCTTTCCCTACCTCCTCCCTTGTCCCCTCCCCAATACCTCTCTCACTCTCGTTCCTCCTCTCCATCCCTCTCCCTCCCTCCCCCTCTTGCCCTTCCTCTCCCTCTTCATATCTCCCTCCCCCCCCTAACACTCTCCCACTCTCCCCCTCTCTCTCTTATAACCGATCCCCTTCTATCCCCCCCTCCCCCTCGCTACCCCCCCCCTCCCCCTCCCCCTCCTGTTCGCCACCCCTCTCCCTCTCTCCCCCTCTCTCCCTCTCGCCATCCCCTTTCCCCCAATCCCCATCCCCCTCCCATTCTCTAACTCACCCACACTCCTTTTCTCTTGTGCCCCTCTCCTTGTCTCTCCCTCCCACTCATCCCCCCCTCCCACCTTGTGCCCACCCCCCCCCCTGAAAGAAACACCGTTAAGATGGTATGCAGCGGAGGCACAAAAAAGATACACACAATTGGCCAAAAAGATATATTTATAACAAAAATGGACAAAGCCTTTTTACAAGGCTTTTCCCCTTCGCTCACTCTCCCCTCTTTCAATCTATTGATCCCACAATAATAACACAAGGATTGATCCAAAGCTAAGTCCAAGATGAGATCTGAAGCCAAGCAATCTAGCTTAAATAGCTGCCTAGAAGACGTGTCGTGCTCGGAATAGAAATACATAGGCGGCATCTGCCGGAAGAAGGCACGTGGCAAGAAAGCACGCAGAAAATATGACAGACGCCGCCTTTCTCCTTCAAGGAAGATAGAGAAGTAAACCATAGTTCAAAAGTAGGTGAAAGTAGGCCCATTAAAATATGCCTATTGTATGCAAAACATACAATATGACCTTAAGACCCATATTGTATTCGGACCTATTCGGACCAATTAAAACATTCGGACCAATTTTTTTTATTTTCACCGTCAAATTAGGACGATCGGACGGTCGCTGATCAAAGTAGCGATCTAAGAAGATCACATGAAAAGTCCATAACACAACTTACGATAAAGGCGCCAAGAAAAGGCCTACCATAAAAACGCCTACTTTTGAACTATGAAGTAAACATTTAGTTTCGTGCGGCGTATGCTACGAAACTTGGAACAATTCCTTTCGTGCGCCGTACGTCACGAAACTTAAAATAATAACTTTCGTGTGCCGTACGCTTTACATACTTCAATTGTATGGTACAATACCGTTGACATCCGTACTTAGACTGAATCGTCAACGCAAACCGAAAGGTACCAAAGTATCGCAAAGTATTGCGACTTCAACAGAAATCGCGTAACAATACAGGAAGCGCATCGCGCCACGCGAACCGAAATGTCGTGCGAGTTCGATTCTCAACGTTGAATCGTAACAATTCCCCCCTCAATGTGAGAATTGTCGCGAGGCGTGAACTAACTCCATTTGTGGTCCCCCCCCTTTAAACATGACGATCATCACCGATGTCATGTAAAGCCATTTTAGTTTTAATCGTAATTACTTCGCGTGATCATCCACGCTTTAGCCATATGGGCACGTCGACGTGTTTGTTCAGCCGACGTCAATCTCATCTCAATTCAAATGAGTAACTCGAGGTTTAATTTTCAAAATTCAAAGTTAAAAATTGCTTCTCCAAATTCGCGTCAAATAATAATTGTAATAAACTCCAATTGTCAACTGACATTGAAGTTCCGTACACACGGTATTTACTATACCAAACGGCCGTTTTAACGATTTCACTATAAGTTCTTGTCAATATCATCATACGACCAAATCAACCACCGGTTTTCCGGCTGTATTCCATCACGGAGACAAAGTAAAATAAATCAAATTTACACGGCAATTTCGTAGATTGCCACACCAATTCACAAGAGGTAGTGATTTTAACTCATCTCGAATCTATACGGCTTTACAGTAACACTTGAACATTTTTACCGTACTCCAACGTGTTTCTTCAATTTCATTTTGGTTTGTGGCACGTCGATCTTGGCCAAAAACTTTTATCCCTGTTTACCACCAACATTTCACTTGATAATCCGTCGATTAGGCTGTCGGTCGATGAACACTTCCAAAATAGCGTGCAATGGAAAAAAATAGATAAAGCGCCTTCTCCAAAGACAACTCCGTTTTTGTTTAGTATTTGACTATAACGGTCGCCGTGCGAAATCACACTGCAACCGGTTCGTTGAATTTGCGGCACTGACAATAAATTTGCCGAACCATTAGGAATGAATAGGACGTCCGTTTACTTTGTTTTGTTAACTTTTTCGACGCCGTCAGAGATGTACGTAATCAATTGCACGAGTCCCGTACCCACTTTACCTACATGAATCACTTTGCCACTTGCCAGAGATATGCGTTTTGGGATTGTCAGTTCGCGCATATCAAAAAATAAAGTAGCGCTAGTGCACGCGTAGTGCGACGCACCCAAATCAATATTCCACTATTATTGTTTGGAGTGGACGTCAGAAGACATACAAGGAAGATTCAAAAGTGAAAACAACTGAAAGCCTCCTCTTTCTCCTTCGAAATTTGGAAAGAAATTTCCACGGCCGCCATCGTGTCCCTTTTGGCCGCCACCTCGTCCATTTGATTCTCTTCCTTTCGTAAGATGGCGTACCGTACAGAAATGTCAACGACAAATTCCAACACGTAATCCGTATACAGCTCGAAGTCGACAGGGGTTCTCCATATTCGAGTTTCGGTGTTCGAAATTAGTACTTTGTCACACCTGAAAAGGTACAACATTGTGGATGATGTATATTTGCCCTTTCTTCGATACCTGTAGGTGCTGTTTGTTCACCGGAAAGGTTCAGGACGGCACTGTCGACGTCAATAGTGACGTGTCACTGAACTGTTTTTTTCATTTTTTTGTCTTTCTCGGAATAAGACCTTTCGTACTGTAAATTGTAAATCGAGTCGTTTTTTCCAAGCGAACCATTCGCTTACAACTCATCGGAGTGAATCGCGTCAGCAAAAATGAGCACGGTTTGAAAACAGGGAAATAAATTTTCTCACAATCCATTGATTCGATTCTATAGCTTTGATTTCATAATATGATTTCGTATTGTACAGAAATGTCAACGATATAATTCTGTACATTCTCCGTACAGAATTTAAATTTTACAAAACACCAACATGCAAAGTTTTCTAGTAGAAAGTGTTGTGTATCGGTTAGGATTTGCCGATAACCGATATGGGCCTTTTTACGGGTATCCGATAATCGATATATTGGTACGATATATCGTTATCGGTGTTATCGCGGATAAATAACCGATATTTATCGGTTATTATCAGCGATAATACCGATATCGATAACTATTGGCGATAACTGTACGGACCGTACAGATAAATGTACGACCATTACACTCAACTTTACGTGTTAATCCTTGGACGTGTAGAAGCACAGAAAGTACAGTAGCCGCCATAAACTTTTGTACGGTTTTGATACAGATCCAGTAAAAACGATGTACCTTTCACATCCGACGCCATGGCTTTGTCCCTTTATTCCTTGAGATCCACTCTGGACCTGCCACTTGTCAATCCGTCGACTTTTTTGGCATAAGCTGCCAAAAGAGCCATTCCGGGATGCCGGCGCTCACGCTAGCCTTGCGCTCATGTTTTCTCATTCCAAGTCGTCCGTTCGATTTCGGCGGCGCGCAAAATGCTATTTTGCGTCCGTTGTACTTTGTGTCCGCCGTCCTTTTTCCTTTCCATGTTCACCAGTTTGTTAGTAAAATTCCGTACGTTACCGTAAAATTTATGTTCAGTTAACCACCCAACGTTTATGTGTTGCACTGCCCGTGATAAATTGCAGCTAAACGGAGACGGAACACATTCTTATACGTGGCATGCCACGCTATATAAAGTCAATAATATAATACAGTATGTTATAAAGTACTATTGTATGCATATTATATTTTTTTAAGTTATCTTCGATATGGAATTTGTTGGTCTCAGACTGATATATCGGAAACTCTGATCGTTCGATAACCGATAACTATCGGTATTGGTGTTATCGCGATAATTTTTTTACCGATACACAACACTACTAGTAGATGTTGCTACTGTAGTTTCTAGTGTTGTGTATCGGAAAATAATTTATGGCGATAACACTGATACCGATAGTTATCGGTTATCGAACGGTCAGGGGTCCCGATATATCGCCCCGAGTTCAACAAATTCTTTATCGTCAATATGTAGAAAAAATATGATACGATATACAATGGTACTTTATCATATGTTGTATTGTATTTTTCACTGTATATAGCATGGTATGCCATGTGTAACAATTTGTTCCATACTCTGTGTAACGCAATAATGGAGGTTCAGTTTGACGGCATAAACCATACAATTGTACGGAACAAACAATACACTTATTGCCAATAGTTATTAGTACCGGTGTTATCGCGATAAAAAACCGATAGTAGCCGTTTTGTATGGCGATAACAACAATTTCGATATATCATGCCAATATATCGATTATCGGCAAGCAAAAAAAAGGTACAAATCGATTATCGGCAAAACCTTGCTGATACACAACAGTAGTAGTTTCGTTGTTCGATATTAGTCCTTTTGTTCGAGAGTTAAGGGTGAACTTCCATTAGGGGAAAAGTGGGGTAATTTACTGGACGCCGTACGATATCGTACAGATTCGTACCATTTTTTTTTTGTCAGACGAAACAAGACGAAACATGTTTACTGGATGGCTCCAATATTAAAGGTGTAAGTATCGACCGTTGGATTTCACTTTTTTAAATTCGCGAAGCAATCACGCAAATTGTCCAGTGTGAAGAGACTGTCCTCGACGAGGAGAGCTTCTTCACACGGGTCGCGTACCATGTTGAAGTACAATTTCAGTTATGTATTTAGTGATATGTACTTCTCTTAGTTGTACTTTAGTGCGCATGTTATTTCTATGCGGAACTGTTGTTTCACGTCAGTGTAATGTTGATTCACGTAAATGTGTTTTCGTGTACGGATACCCTTATTACTATCCGGACACACTTTGTAATCATTGTACTTCTTTTGTCTCGTAGTTTAGTGAACATTATATTCGACGGTTACATACGTCGTACCTTTTCACGCTTACGTTGTACGTTCACAATATTCATTGTAGATTAGTGATTCTTTCATTATATATTCCTTGTACGAAATATTCTTTCCGTTCCTAACTTTGCCGTCCACCGACTTTGTCATAGGCCGTCACCAGTAATACCTTTTTTGTCCTTTGCGGCTTCAATTCTTTTGTGGACGTTGTGTAGCTCGTCCACTCTAAATGTAGAGTTATACTTAGTACTTAACCTGTTCATTCTATACATTGAAATCTAACCGATTATAATGAGAAGACTATCTAACCGATTATAATGAGAAGACTTTTTCTCCACTAAGCTTCTCCTTTTGTATTCTTCTTGTCTCATTTTGTCTTATCTTTTGCTTCCTTATTCTTCTTTTCCATGTTTTCTCTCTCTTTCATCTTGGATATCTTTCTCCAATATCTCTCTCTTTTGCCCACCATGCCCTTACCTTCTACAGGTTATGGGCCACACCATGCTCGTTATCTGTGCAATTTCTCTTCTCCTTTTTTTTCTTTTTTTTTTTTTTTTTTTTTTTTTTTTTGGCAATTATCTCTTTTGGAAGCAAATTATCTTCGAGACATTGTTTAAAGTTTACAATTTCGGTCGTCCCATTTAATCCATTTTTTCCATTTTGGCCCTTTAAATGCCATTTTTTTTTGGAAATTCCATTTTTTTTAAAAGGGTTTATTTCTCCTTTATACCCTTTTTATGGATCTTTCCCCTTTCTTTTTTTTCCTTTTTTGGAGGGTCCTTGGCTTGTTGGAGCAACCGAGGTTCATTCTTCGAAAATCTCTCCTCCATCCATTTTTTTCCCTCTATTCAAAATTCCGATTTTGTCTCTCTTTATTTTTCGGCATTTTGGAGGCGTCCCCAGAGTGTTTGAGTACCTAAAGTTTCATCTTTGAAGATCCCTCAACATTCAATTTTTACCTCCATCCGCCATGTTACCTTTTTTTGGGACATCTTTTCGGTATATTGGAGCATTTGAAGGATTTTTTTTTATCTTCCCTTTCAAATCTCCCCAATATTCCATTTTTCCACTCAATTATCCACCTTATTTTAAGGAACTATTTTATCTATCCCTAATTTTGGCATTTTGGAGGCCTCCTCGGAGTGTTTAAGTATTAGAAGTTTTATCTTCAAAGATCCCCTAGACATTCCACTTTGACCTCTATCCGCCACCCTCTTTTTGTGGAGAAAATTTTCGGTTTATTAGAGCATCGGAAAGAAACGACTTCTCATTTCTCTTCCAAATTTCCAAACACCTCCATTTTCTCTTTTCTACCAACCACTACTATTTTGTACCTTTTTTTGGGACTTTCCATTCCCCAAAAAAAAAAAAAAAAAAACATAAATCCTCCCATTGAACATTTCTTTTTACTTGTTCATCATTATACTCTTCCCCAATTTTTTCTCTTTTAATCTTGCTTTTATTGACAAAATTTTCCTTTCACTATTTTCTCTCTTGTCAACCTTCGACACACCATTCTTCATAACAAATTTGTTACATCTTTTATATTCTCCCATACTTATTCCTATACTTACACGGTTGGACACATTACCATTTTTTTGTCATTTCCCCTCAGTTTCTCTTACTCTTTCATTCTCTCATTTTTTCACTACTAGAAATGAGAGGGAGTATTGACATACATTTCTAGTTGTGAAATTCCTGTTTTCCACTCTATATTATTCCTTATTGTTGTGAATTCCCACTTTCCACTCCATATAATTCCTTATTTATAGACTTCTTTCACTTCGCCTCTATAATTGTGAAATACCATTTTTGCATTTCATTTAATTCTCTAATTACCCTCTATTTTTTATGACATTCTTTTACGTATTCCACTAAACTATCTTATTACCATCCACCCTCTCACTTAGCCTCTAAAGAGGCCCTTTTGTTTTGAAATCATTTTTCCTCTCACTTTTATTTTTTGTCAAATTGATTCCTTTTATGATTCCTTTAACCCATTTCAATCATCGTCCATATATTTGACACTTTAATTTTCTCATCTTCCCCAAAAGTGTTTTAGTCTTTTTCACACCTTTTCTTTCTATTTTTCACCTTTCTTTACATTCAACTTTTGAAGTTTTTATTTACATAACTCTTTTTCTTCCGCACATCTATAAACCACAAACCATAACCCAAAAACCTTAAATCATTGGGCCATTTTCTTTTTTTTTCCCTTTGCAATCATTTTCTCCTATTGATTCATTCAATATCTTTTTTAACTCTTTCTAATCATTGTCATTGCGTACATCAACTTATGACACTTGCTTCAACTTTCTCATTTTTCATTTTTCCATCACCATTGTTTTTTTAGTTGTTTTCCACATCTTTTTACTCTACCCTTTCCATTTCCACCTTGTAATTATTCCATTCCACCTTTGATTTTTTCTCACGCACAAATCTTAAGTTACCTAATCTCTTTAAATCATGGAGGGTTTTTTCGTACAAACCATTTTTCCCTTGGATTCTACATCAAAGCTTTTATAGTTTATTATCGAATTCCTCTTACTAATCCGTTTACATCATTATGAAGAATTTGTTTCCTTTTTTTTTATCCAAGGCTCACTTCTTGCCTTTAACTGTTTCCCACTTTTTCTTCCACTATCATTCTCCCTTTTCCACAACTAAAATTGAGAGGGAGTGTTGAAGTACAATTTCAGTTATGTATTTAGTGATATGTACTTCTCTTAGTTGTACTTTAGTGCGCATGTTATTTCTATGCGGAACTGTTGTTTCACGTCAGTGTAATGTTGATTCACGTAAATGTGTTTTCGTGTACGGATACCCTTATTACTATCCGGACACACTTTGTAATCATTGTACTTCTTTTGTCTCGTAGTTTAGTGAACATTATATTCGACGGTTACATACGTCGTACCTTTTCACGCTTACGTTGTACTTTCACAATATTCATTGTAGATTAGTGATTCTTTCATTATATATTCCTTGTACGAAATATTCTTTCCGTTCCTAACTTTGCCGTCCACCGACTTTGTCATAGGCCGTCACCAGTAATACCTTTTTTGTCCTTTGCGGCTTCGATTCTTTTGTGGACGTCGTGTAGCTCGTCCACTCTAAATGTAGAGTTATACTTAGTACTTAACCTGTTCATTCTATACATTGAAATCTAACCGATTATAATGAGAAGACTTTTTCTCCACTGTGCTTCTCCTTTTGTATTCTTCTTGTCTCATTTTGTCTTATCTTTTGCTTCCTTATTCTTCTTTGCCATGTTTTCTCTCTCTTTCATCTTGTGATATCTTTCTCCGATTTCTCTCTCTTTCGCCCATCATGCCCTTACCTTCTACAGAAAGTATCTGGAAGAGGTCAGAAAAAGAATTATTCCAAAGGTACCTGTAGGTCCAAATTTTTGTAACAAAAAATTAAGAATGGGACTTTTTTTTTTTTTCTTTGTATAAAAGTACTCAGAAATGTAAAGCATTGAGCATGTTTGAACCTGTTGGATATTTTTATGAAACCTATGCTCTCTTTTTCTATTCATTGGGATTTAAATGGAAGGAAAATACTCACAAGCCGGTCAATTTTGTGTAGGTCCCAACTTTTTTAGGAATACTGCTTACAAAATTGTTACGCGCCAAACTCCTGGAAGAAAACGAAAATAAGAGCTTAAAAATATTACAGAATTTAAAATTAAAGTTTTTTTTTTAATCTATGTAAATGAATACACTTCTCAGAATAGCAGAAAAATAATTTACAATGTGTTATTAGCAATGTGATTATGAAAGATAAACTTTTGATACAAAGGGAATTCGAAAAAACCCAATGTGTGAAATATAAAAAAAAAAAAAATATAATAATTGAGATACCATAGGATAAGATTTTGTAAATACCCACAAAAAGACAAGTTTTGAGAAGTTTCCAAGAAATGTGTAAAGATTTCCTCTCAATTTGTTTAATGTTAAGTTCCTGTTGGGCAGTCAAAACATTTTTTTCAGGGACCATAATTTTATTTTCTAAATTAATATTTTATTCATACTTTCAAAACATAATAGTTTTTTGGAACCATCTCATCACTGCTTCCAGTTTAAATTAATAAATATTAATCCAGTATTAGGATGCATAGAATAAAATAAAGAGGAAAGGGAGAGGGGAGAGGGGAGAGTAATGCAGTAAATCTTAAGTGTGGAAAATTGTCTTTTCACATATCTGATTTGAAAATTAAGGTAATTGAATACTGATACTGTGCACACTAATAATGTAACTCTAGTTAAGGGCGTTGTTTGTTTCGGTCATGGAAATGGCCGAAAAGTCAGATGGAAAAAACAAGAAAAGGCAATAAGAAGAGAAAAAGCAAGACATAAGAGAATGCCGTAAGGTTTTTCTTAGCTAACATGGAAAATAACAAGATGACAAAAGGTCTTTATAGGAAAAGACAAGAGCGAAAAGATGAACCGAGTAGTATCATAGGCGGATTAAGGGAAATCTAATCGTAAAATTTCCTAATCTAGGAAAACACTGGTAATAATATGTCGCTTGTTGAAATGGTAAAAATAGTATAAAAGATAAATGTTCCCCTACTTTCCAAGCGGATCTTCTACACTACCAATGATATGTACACAATGACAAGAAGTTATGTATAAAGTGATAAAAAGTACACAATGCTTGATGACAGTACAAGACTTAGGACTTAGCGTTTAGGACTTAATCTTAAAAGAGCAAAAGTTAACTTAGGCATAGGTAAGTGATTTAATGTTAATATGTTTTAGCTTTTTTCATTCTTTTTGTTATCGTCCTGTCTTTATTTTTTTTTATGTGTGATCTATAAGAAGATTTGGCTAAAGAATCTCAAAGGAAAGCTTTTTGTACGGAAACCAGATACAAGGTATAGATTGTAAAGTTTAAAAAACATTAAAAAAAAATCTTAAACAAAGAAATTGAAAAAAAATTACTAATAAACTTACAAGATTCTTAAATTTTTTAATTTTTTGAGCTTTGGCGGGGGCAATCCACTGAAGCGACAACCGCTCAAATCCCTGCAGTAAATTCAAGTGGGTAGAGAAAAAATGCGAGCGTGAAAAAAAAAATAAAAAAAATAAACAATAAAATTTGCCACACTGGATCAACTATCGAAGTTAAAATCACGGAAATGTGGATTATCTGAAATTTGCAGCAAAAAATGGCAACAGAAAATGGAGGTAGATCTTGAGCAAAAGTAAAACATGTAAGTTTACTCAAAGAATTAAAGATTCTATAAGTATCTCTTTTATTTTTTGTTTGTTTCTTTGTTTTCTTGGTTTGTTTGAAATAAGTTACTCACAAATATTCCAACGAAGTTAGATTTCCAATCTCATCGGGTACGGGTCCATTCAACCCCACAAAAGTGTCAGGATTTAGATTCCCCGCTAGACTCATGTAAAAAAGCATAATAATTATAGTAAATAAAAACGGAGTTCCATTTTGTCAGACGTCCAAGTCAAAAAAAAAGGATTTGAAAAATATTTCAGAATAACCTTGCAAGTAATCAGTTGTGAATGGAAATCGTCAACACAATTTTTGTGGAAATCTCCTATACCAGTATTCTTATTGAAATTGCGCCCATAAAAAATAAGAAGACGACAAAATCTTTATGCAGGAAAAGACAGATAATAGGGACATAAGTCATTTATTATTAAAAACAAAAAAAAAAAAAATAAGAGAGAGTTTTATATGGAGGAAAAAGTGATTGCAGGAGACCAGCCGCAAAAGGATAAGGAACACGATTCCATTTTAATTCGATAGAAACATCGTTGTAAAATTTTCAACATTTTTAATATTTTTAAGATTTCTGGAACTGTGACAACAGAACTGAAAAAGGCATGTAAAGAAACAAAAAAAATTTACTAAACCATAATTGTGTACGGAAAAGACAACGAGATCAAGGTCCGGAACACAGATGAAAAATAGTATTTAAATCCGTACTGTCTTCATAAGCAAAAAGATTTATTCTGACTTTCTGTTTGTACAGAGCCAAAATGTTATAAAAATACTGTAATTTATTGAGTTACACTTACAAGTACTGCAATTTTGAAAGATTTCCGAGACTGGAAGGTAATTTTCCTTGGAGATTGCTGTAGCTTAAATCTCTAAAAAAATACAATACAAACAGAAAAATCGAATTTAAAATGGTAAAATTAATATTTTCCCCAAAAAAGAAATATTCTTTCAAATCTCAACAAGTTTCATCCTCCAACAGAAAAAACACGGGCATTTCACAATACAATTTCCAATAAAAATATATATATATACATATACATATATATATGCACATATATATACATATATATATATATATATATATTATGCGTATATATGTATATATATGTATAAATATATGCATGTATATATATTTATATAAAAAAAAAACCGTTTCGAAAGCGCTATAATTAAAAAAAAAAAAAAAATAGGTACCGTATATTAAAACTCGTTAAGTTCCACAATTTCTTAGGAACATAAAATCAAGAATGAAGACAAGGGCGTCTGTGTGAAGCTTATTTAAAGATTTTTTTCAAGGTATTGGTATAATTCGTTTTCTTTGTATGTTTATATCCATTAGTTTTATTTCTGTAGACCAAATTTGGCTATTTGCTGGACAACATAATTCCAAAGAGGTGGTGTTTATGATGTTATTAAAATTAAAAAAGACGTTTTCCAAAAAAAGAAAACATTGTAGTAGTTGGAATCCCCCATTACAATCAATTAAATAAAAAGGACGAAAAAAGACTCACAGAAAAATTAAATTTTTTAAGT
Organism: Zygnema cylindricum; assembly: GCA_037447655.1. Lineage (NCBI taxonomy): Eukaryota > Viridiplantae > Streptophyta > Zygnematophyceae > Zygnematales > Zygnemataceae > Zygnema > Zygnema cylindricum. The sequence continues at coordinate 39,996 of JBBHKE010001170.1, forward strand.
TTCCAATGTTCGTTGGTATTTTTCCCTTAACTGATATATGAGCAATAACTCTGCAAATGAAAAAAAAAAAAAAAAAAAACGAGAATCATGAAATGAATTATGAAAATAATAAAAGAAAAAAGAGAACAAATAGTTATCTCGATGGAAAGGGCATGGTGGGTAGAAAAAAGAGATATAGGAGAAGATTATCAAAGATAAAGAGAAGAAAATATGGCAAATAACGGAACCAAAGAATAAGAAAAAAATGAATCAAGAATACATAAAGAGAAGCAAAGAAGTGAAAATGTATTTTTCAATGTATAAGTTGAATTTTATGTACAAAAATGAATAGAAAAAGTACTATGTCTAACTTTAAATTTGGAGTGGATTGGTTCCTATATCTATAAGAGAAGTGTAACCGTGAATTACAAAAGGTAGAACAAATGTTGGTTAAATGACAAAATAGGTGTACGGTCAATAATGAAAGAATCAAGCAAATTAACAGTAAATATGGTGAATGTACAATGCTCGTACGGCAACAATGTCGTTCGTGAAAAGGTGCAACGGATGAAAGCAACGAACTAAATGTTCGGTAATCTACGGGAGAGATAAGTACAATGATTACAAAGTGTGTACTGATGGTGGTAAAGTTTTCCGTACACAAACATTTAAGGGTTCCCCCATGTAGTCGTACCTTGGTTAACTTACTCTGTACCATAGCGAAGATTATCCGTACACTTTCTAAGTGTCCCAATGCGCAAAAACGGAATCGGTACTTAAGTCTATGAAGATTGTATATGTCGACAATGCCCGTGACGGCTGTCGATGTCTACATTCTGTACTGTCGCACTGTATTTTTTGATAATGTTTGTGACGCCGCATGTCTTTGCGTGACATTGTAGACGTACAACCTTCCAACCTTGTGCTATTCATGGTTGAAGAAGATGCCTTTGCCTTTGCCTCTTCTATCTAGTCGCTGTGAAATAACATTGAAAGACCCCTACAAAAAAAAAATCTGTACTGGATGCAAACGGACAAAAACAAAAAAAAATCGCGTACTTACCCTCTTCGAAAACTTATGATATCGTCTAAATTTTTTCGAAGTTGTTCCCTATTTGTGGAGCTGTGATACTTTAGTTTAAACACATCTCCGATGCGATTTAATGTAAAGTTTGAAGATGACGTGGCATGGTGTGGTCGTGGGTGGAAAAACACAAAGCGACAACATGTAGTTCATTCTAAGTTTGACGCTAAGGCAAACTTTACTTTCAATTTTATCACTTTCTTCGTACCGTTATAATTTGTCGTTACGGCGCTAAGTTTTTGCAAAAAATGGCAAAAAGAAACCCTTACTTGAGAATAGAATACGCACTAAATTACATTTGAAAAGTAAGTTTTTAGACAATTAATAGTGTATTTGAACAAATTAAACCTTTAAAACATAAAAATAATATTTATTTTTCTATCTCACAATTTGGCCACCAAATTTGATGTGGTGTGGTGGCTAAAATCCAAATTCTACCCATACATAAAAAACACCAAGAAGAAAAAATATTAATGCCACATCAATTTCAAAAGTGTCAAACAGATAGATTTCTAAGATGCTGAGAGCTTACAAATATTTCAAGTAAGTTAAACCAGTAATATTTGTGCTGATGCCTCCAGAAAAAAGGCTTCCATCCTCATACGTGGAAAAAAAAGATGGTTCCAAAGTTACGTTGAAAGAAAATTTTCCGTATTCCACATTTCTCGTCGTAAGGATTCTACCCAAAAAAATAACAAACCAATTCAAACAAAGCATAAAATGTTGATGTTATAAATGATTAAAGACCAGAAAGGTAACATAATCTACAAAAATTCATTAATGAAGGTTAACTTTAAGGCATGGTAACCACAAATACATGGAGGCAAAACAAAGTGGAGAGGAAAGGTTTGTGACACACTAACCATCCAGTTACTGTTCAATCAAAATGAATAAAAAATGCACAAAACTCAATAACATGGCTATCTAAACAAATCTAGGTAAGGAATTATGGATAAGGAAATGTTCAAAAGCATCTAACTTATAAAATCTGTACTACACTTAGTTGGGATCAGCCTTGGTACTAGGCTGATAAAAATGGCAAAATAAAGATATCTATTGAAAAATCACACTAAATCTGAGGCACATTCTACCGACTTACAAAGAAACAACGTTCCCACTTTTGTCACATTGTACGGCAAACCACTTATCACAAGGGTTGGATTTCTTCCACGAAGAAAAACGTCCGGGTCTGATACATTTAGAGAAACTACTACACTTCGGAGAACGTCTGAGAAAAAAACAAAAAACACGCAAAAAGCAAAATTTTAAGTTAGACTGGAGAAAATTATTTTTCAATGGAATTATCTGCTTATCAATGTGAAACAATGAGCGGAAAGAAAATAACGGACGTGAGAGTGAACTTGAAAACATACAGCTGTAAACTTCGGGGAAGTTTCTTGTTTTTGACTCACCTGCTTGAAAGGATTTGATGTAAACTTTTGAAGGAGCTCCACTTGCAAGAGAAGAGAGAGAGAGAAAAATAAGCAGGGAGAGGAAGAGCGGAGATGGCCACCTAGACGAGAGAGAGAGAAAGATTATCAGATTAGATTTGAATGTTAAATTGACAATGTGGGAACCCCTCCGTTCACTCCATCACCTTCCCTCTCCCTTTTCTATCCTTTAATTTCCGCAATTCATCTCTCATTTCTTCTTTCCATTTTCGTTTCTTCACTTCACATATGCTGTCGCCTTCTCTCTCTTCTATCGTCCTATCCCTCTTCATTCCTCTTCTCACGTCCCTCTCAAGCTCTCTTTTCTTATCCCTCTGGTTCTCATGTTCCCTTCTCCCTGGCTCTCTTTTATTTTTCCTTTTTCCTCTCCCTCTCCCTCTTCCTCCCTTTATTACCTTATTTGTGAGGAATTTCTTTGACCACCTCTCGTTTTCATTTCAGCTCCGAAATCAGATTCCATTGGGGGGGAGAGAGAGAGAGAGAGAGAGAGAGAGAGAGAGAGAGGGAGAGAGGGAGAGAGAGGGAGAGAGAGGGAGAGAGGGAGAGAGAGAGAGAGAGAGAGAGAGAGAGAGAAAAAAATCGTAAAAATAAAAAAAGGGAGATGAACTGAGAGGAGGAAGACTAGTGACGGAAAAAAAAGCAGGGAAATGACAAGTGAAACTTTGAAAATCTGTAGATACGAATTTCCATCGTCTATGCGAAAGTTAATATAGTACAGTAGGTAGCGAAGATGCGTTGTACGGACAGATGTACCTTTCCAACGGAGTCAACACATTTCTAGGTTTGTCTTACATCCTTTTTTGTCGTCATACTGTTCTACCAAGGGCGGCTATTTATGAAAAGGTTGTTTTACTTTTTCCGGATGGTTTCCTTTTTTTTACGAGCTTCGTCGGGACTCCAAAAAAACGCGTCGTTTACCCGAAACTGTTACCAAAAAATACGATAATTCGTAGGACCTTATTCTATTTAACAAAGAAAACTAAAAGCCCGACGGCGGCGGTCCTGAAGAGTCTTGTTTTGAGCCGTTTTGGAGCGTAGCGGGCTCAAAAAAATTGCAGCTACACGACAAAACGCGAAAAGGTGGAGCACTAATCGGAACTCGTATTCAGAAGTGCAGTTTTTTGAAATTGGAAAAAAAAAAAAAAAAAAAAAAAATTGGAAGTAGAATGAAACTGATAGCTGAAGGCGTTTCTCCTACAAAACATTCATTCACATAGCGACACGTGGCATGAGTGGCCGTCCCGAACTTTCGTTCGAAGAAATGAGTGGCTTCCTGACGTTTTTGATGACGTCAGGTGGCGTCAAAAAGCTGCTAACGTCCAAACAGAATACCGTACATATTTTTCTCGAGTCTAGTGCGAAAAGCACAAATTCCTTGGTTTCGTACGAATTGAAAACGTAGGAAGCGGAGAGTTCCACGGGCTTCATTTAACACCGCGCGGAATCGTTCGGTGATATTAAATTCTCATTGGTCGCCGAATGTGACACGTCACGCATACGTCAAGCATTCTTTACTTTATGTGAGATTGTTGGCGCACTCAGTACTTACAGAGAAACTGAGTTGCCGGCCGAGAAAAGGACAACTTTTGTTTCACGCCGGCAGCTGCTAATTAGTGTAGTGACTTGACTCCAGATCACGTGGAAAATGTGAGACCAAAGGTCTTATTGCCACCGAAACCATAACAATATTTTGTCGTTTTCTGCTAGAATGATTGTGGACAAATGATTAAGGTCAGGGAATCGTGAAGCACGTGTAATGGCACAGCACACGTGATGATGGTACTTTCATCGACCGTACATCTACTACACCGTGAATGGGTTACGGTGAAGTTTCATTAGACGAAAAGTGAGATTGTTTACAGAAATTCAGACCTCCCCGTATTATGCTGATCAGAGTTTGGAGTGGGTAGAGATAGGTCAAACACAGAGTAGCTTCAGACATATTTGTTACTTCCCATTATAAGAATAGAAGTACAATTGATGTAACACAAATTGGACAGATTGTCCCTATTAATAAAGTTGGATTCCTGTTCTGTCTTTTTCTGTGAATGGTAATTGACTAATCCTGAGCACACACCTAAATAGCCTAAAGCAAACACACTTACTAAGTGGCGGTCTAATAATAATCTGCCACGTGTCAAATGTCCATCGCACAATAAGACGTGTGGGACTTCTGTTGACGTACGTAAAACGTGCCGATCGATACCCGGAATTGTGGTAAAATCCACACTAAAACCTATATAATATTGGACCCACCAGTGTAACATCTAAGCTGATGGTAAAGTGGTTAGTACATTCACAACTAGAGTGAAAGGTTACAGGTTCAAATCCTGGCCGGCTCATCAATCCCTTTAATGGGATCGTCCATTCTATCCCCCGATTCTAGGAATCTTAACAACTTACTTCTGCATGTCCTGACCTGACAAAAACTGCAAACACTGCAAACAGAAACTGCAAACTGTACTGATTTAATCCCGCTACGATTCCCCTCCCGAAAATATCGCCTATGCTAACCAAACCGATTCGCCTATCATATGCACACAATACAAATGCGAATCTGTGTGCCGGAGAATCGCCCGGAATCGCACCAAAAACCAACACTTACATGGTAGGCAAATGAAAATTTTTGGTCGGTGTAAAAATCATTGACGATTTTCAATATCCGATCTTACTCACGTGGTACCAATTAATTATGAACACGTGGATTACAGAGTCTGCGCAATGGTTCTTTAATTCCAATGACTATAAATAACGATAAATAAAATATGGAAAATTGAGCTTGGTTTGTATATTTTTTGTTCTTAAGGTTCCCATTTGAATTGTTAAGATAAGATTCAAAAAAGTTTGAAGCTATTAATGCAAACTAACAGAGTAATTTTCTTTTTCCAGGAGCTGCGTAGGTTGTGGATTAAAAGGATCTATTCCTCCATAACAACATGAAATAGCTTTATTATTTGTAAGAGAAAATATTTTCCCGTTTTAACTGACTAGAATACTTTCATCAAACACATATTTACACATGTATATGGCTAATTTTACAAAAAATATTTTTGTAGATTATTGTACCTCAAAGCTGCAAAATTACTCTTTTAGATTTGATGCATTTTAGTATTTTTTTGTATAAATTCAAGAAAAAACAAGAAAGAAAAAAAATGGCTCATAAAAGTTTCACGAAAACAGTATTTTGTTAAAAATTAACACGCATAAACATGTTTTGAGGGTTTCAGGGATCTCTCAAAAAACTCTCTGATGGGGAATTTAGTGAGCAACATTTCCTCTCTCAAGAATCTGTAGTCCTTGTAAAACCATCATGGCTTATAGATTTTGAAATTTATTTTTGGGTTAGAAAAACAGATTATGTTTTCTTAAAATTATATGTTTTTCCGAAGCAGACCAATTAACAATGACCTTTTGAAGTTATATTCTATCTTAACCTTAAATAGTGTTTACAATTTTGAGATTACAAAATCGGAAACTTTGAAGGTATGATAGCATTTGATATCAAAAATAAGATTCTTTTTCACTCATTTTGAGAGATAGAAATGCTATAATTTCATGTAATTTAAAATGTGGATAAATGCATCCTTTGTTGTTCTACAACCACCGTTGCAAGAGGAGGACCAGCAGTAGTAGTGGAAGTAGACATGGAAAACAACAAAAGCTATCAAGCATCTACTCAACAGCCAACTTTCAGCTTACACAAAATATGACTCAGAACGCCAATATGCCTCAAAGACGCCAATATGCCTCAAATTTGTCACAGTGATACACAATACAGTAAACTGACAATTCCCAAAATTGCAGCCTAAATTACCCTAAATTACCCAGTAAACCATAAGATATGATGTCTGGAAGTTTCCCAAAAACTGCCCTTAGAAAATCATATTCCCAAAACTGGATGATACAAATTTGGCTAAGTCCTAAGTTATATACTCACAGTGTGTATCTACTATTCTACAATAATTTGGGTAACTGTAATAACGTACTATCCTGACTTACGACAAAGTATCCTACATGTACGTCACTGTACCGTGAGTACCTCCAAAACCCTAATTACTACCTGCCGCTATATGAATAGTATACCACTATTTATTAATGCACTAAACGTTAACATTTTGTTCTCCAGATATTTACAGATGGCGTCCGTACAAATAATGTTATCGACGCTTAGTCAGCATTTGTCGCAAAAGTCCGTATGAATGTTTGTCGGCGGTACGAACATCCTGAGTGCGTACGGCGCACTCAGTCAATGTGGTCCTCAAGTAAGGTGTAATTAGTCAATGTGGTCCCACGCTAATCGCGTCCGTCGAAGCCGCTCCATATCAACGATTTGTCTTTGATTTCGTACAATATTCTCCCAGATACTCAGCTTGGTCTTCGTCCGTCCGATTCACAAAAACCTCCCGTATGATTTTTGACACGCGTATGTAAATGTCGGCGCTATTCCGGAATACCTGCATCATCTTCAAATCTTGGCACGTGTCCCTGTAGACGTACAGTACACTCTTATTGCATATGTGCTACTGTCACACTATAACTGGTAAGAATTAAATCTGACTAAAAATTAATCTAAGTCCTGAAGACCGATTTTTACTAAACTAAAGATTTAAATTTCAACATCCTTTCGGTTTCATGTGTTAATATTATTTGGGAATGTAAATTTGATGAGGCCTATTGTATTTATTCGTAAACTATTGAATGTGATGCCATAAAAAGGCTGAAAAGATTAATATGTCGAAAGATCAAGAAAAGCCAAAACAAAAAAAACACTAAGATAAAATAAGACAAGGAAGAAAGTAACGACAAACAAAGAAACAAGTGAGAGGTTTGTCGTTCAAGTGTCTTTGATTTTGATTAATTGTTTACAACGACACAAGAGAGTCTTGTAGTAAGACGAGGTAACGGTTAGCCGCAAAAGGCTCTAAAAGGTACATCTAGCCTAGAGCGTAACTTAGGAAAGTACATCTAGTTATGATAAAAGGAATCTAAGACTAAAGAAATTCCTACGCAAGAATCATCAATTCTAATAGAGGTATGTACATTCCACTAAATAAAGTACAGAATGCTAAACCGAAGTACAAGACTTATAGCGTAGCAAATAGAACTCTAAAAGTAGTGTAGGAAACAACAAGTAGTGTAGAATGCTTTAATTGTATTTCAACACCCCCCCTCGATTAAAGCATGGTTAGTCACGAAGACCGGCATTGTAAATGTGATGACGAAATAACGGACGACGGAGAGATTTGGTAAAAAATCGGCAAGCTGAGAGCCGGATGCACAATGAGAGAAGGAAACGGTGCCATCAAGAATTTTATCACGCGTAAAATAAAATTGTATATCAATATGTTTTGTGCGCGTATCATGGATAGGATTTTTCATAAGAGCCAATGCCCTTTGAGAGTCACAAAAAATGGGGGTGGGAAAAGATGGAGGAAAAGAGAGATCGGAAAGAAGGCGTCGGAACCAAATAGCCGATTTCGTGGCGGTAGTGACGGCCATATATTCTGCCTCCGTTGAGGAAAGAGCAACAGTGTTTTGTTTGCGGGATGACCAAGAGACGAGACCACCACCTAGAGAAAAACATACACCGGAAATGGAACGACGATCGTCGAGTTGATTTCCCCAATCCGCATCGTATAATCCAATAATCGAAGTGTCCGGAGAAAAAGAAGGGGAGGAGTGCGAGGGAGGAGAAGTATGGGAAAAAGTGAGGTGAAGATGTTTTGTTCCTTCGAGGTATCGAAAGACACGCTTGGCGGCTTAGAGATGAGTTTGAGTGGCACAATGCTAGAATTGAGACAAAAGACAAATGGCAATACATATATCCGGTCATGTACCAAGCATAGCATACATTAATTTTCCAACAATCGACCGATAGAGTGAGTTTATATCTCCTTAGGCATTCCCATCGGAGGACTCTTTTGTGAGAGTGGTATTCGGATCAAGAGGGGTAGGCACCGAATTGCAATCGGACATTGCAAAATGCTCAAGAAGATCAAGAATGTAGTGCTCTTGACTCATTTGCAAAATGCGTGCAGACCTTTGACGTAAAATAGTGATGGCTAAACAATAGTCAAGATCGCCTAAATCGGTCATAGGCCAATAGGATGAGAGAATGTCTTTTACTTGAGTAATAGAGGACTTACTAGGACCTGCGGGAACTAAATCATCTACGTAAATAATAATGATGATTAACTGGTTTCCTGTACCTCTAATATAAATCCTAGGATCAGCACTGATTTCTTTAAAACCTTCTTTAATTAATGCTGCGACAAGGGTTTGATGCCAAACTCTAGGTGCTTGTTTAAGACCATAAATAGACTTGCGTAAATGACAAACAAGAGTTTTTATACCAGGAACAGCGTAACCAGGTGGTTGTTCCATAAAAATATCTTCTGCAAGACTACCATGAAGAAAAGCAATTTTGACGTCGAGTTGCTCAAATTCCCAATCATGAAGAGCTGCAAGGGACAAAATAGTACCGATGGAGTCAAACTTTGCAACAGGGGCAAAAGTTTCGTTGTAGTCAACGCCCTCTGTCTGTAAGTACCATTTGGCGACGAGCTGTCATGCCGCATTATGTCGGGACATGTATTTTGTTTATTTGTAGGAATATTACGTGTTGAGGCTACACTAATTCCGGTTGTGTTAAAATCATGCTTGAATGCAGGATTTATTGTGTACTTACTTCGAAGAGACGCCGGGAATTCCGCGGGAGACACGGAGATGCATATTCTCGTGAACGACGCCGTCCGTACTTTTATTTTTGTCGCAGATTTTGGAGTGACGCGACGTACAATTTCAAGACATTACCTCCACGACGTACGGTTCCAAAACATTAGTGATGCGACGTACGATTTTGAAACATTGGTGAGGCGACGTGCGATTTCGAAATGTTGGCGACGCACGCTGATTGGTTGTATTTTAAGTCGTGAACCCATGTAGGTTCATGCATTTCCATGTAGGTAGGAAGGGTTTTAATCCGCAGATTGTGAATTTTGTAATGTAGGCATATGGTTCTGGTCGCTTATTGGCCAGGACCCAAACTAGTCGTAAATTGTACAGTGAAATACTTTCACGTGAATGGTTAGTTGGCAAATGTCAGAAATTAGAATTTTGGCTATTTCGTTAGTACTTAGGCGATTGCGTTAGGTTTGTACTCTCATAATTTGAGAGTACAGGAATTGTTCGAAGAGGATTTAGATTTTTCTGTCTTTTTCCCTTGTCTTTTTCCCTAGTCAAATTGTCAGTTTTTTCCCTGCAAGGCTTTTTCTGCCTTAGTTTTTTGAGAGCTTAGCTTTTCTCTTTCCTCATTAAACTTTCATTGTAAGACCTACAAGTTAATTCACTCGGTTTCGGCCGGAGTCCGCACGGTTTCGCTTCAACAACGTCTTTTAGTGTGGATTCTACCTGCTTTCTCAGGCTGTTTACGAACCTTTGTGGATGCCTTTGGTGAATTAGTGTTTGACTTTTTCTTGTCTAATTTTCGTTGCCTTTGTTGGAGTTTGCTGGTAGTTTGTTAGAATCTGGTTATCTCGGATTCTCTATGGCTTCCAATCGCTTGCTTTCTATTATCATTTTTTGCAATTGGTTCCCAGTGTGTCAAAATCCAGTTTTCTCGAATTTTATGCAGATTTTTAACGTTGCTTACTTGTATTTTCTTGTTGCTATTTTTACTTGTTTGTTAGAATTCGGTTATTTCGGATTCTCTGCATATTTTCATTTCTTGTTTTCTGGTTGTAATTTTCTATAATCGGCGTGCCAGGATCCGTGTATCTCGGATTCTCCGTAGATCTCTATTGTTGTTTTCTTGCATTTTTCCGGTTTTGTTTTTCTTTATTTGAAATCCTAGACCTAACTCTTTTAAGGAATACGCCCAGACCATGGAGCCTAGTGGCTACCCATCGGCTTAGCAGTGCCTTGTAACGATCGATAGTACCATCCGCCAGTCGTTTAATTTTGAAGACCCATTTTGAACCAATCGCACGACGATTTGGTGGAAGAGTACAAAGCGTCCTAGTATTGTTTGTCATTAATGCGTCATAATCCTGTGTAGCCGCAAGTCGCCACATGTCAGCATCAAGTCGTTTCAACGCAACATTTAATGTAGGAGGATCTTTGACGTCGGCAAGGTTAGCGTGAGCAAGATTTTAGCAAATCTTCCACGTCGGTTGTGAGAGGCGCGTACTTTGACGTACGACAAGTTGTTCAGCAGGTGGCGTAAGTGGCGTAATGATGATTGAATTGCTAGTAACACGTGCCGGCGAAGTAACCTCCAAAGGACGTGGAAATAAATTTGTCGATGGAAGGACCAAAGCGTCACCAGCGACAGGTCGAACAAGAAAATATGTCGTGTCCAGGACCGTCGCGTCACCAGCGACAGGTCGTACAGTAGTAAAATTTGTCGCGTCCAAGACCGTCGCGTCACCAATGACAGGTCGTACAGCAGTAAAATTTGTCGCGTCCAGGACCGTCGCGTCATTAGCGAAAGGTCGTACAGCAGTAGGAGAATTTGTCGCGTCCAGGTGTGTCGCGTCATCAGCGACAGATCGTACAGTACCAGAAATCGTGGAGCGCACTTGGGAAAATTCATTGCCGGAATTGGAGGAAGAGACAGAATCTGTGGAAAGAGTAAGATCTGTAGAAATAGGGGAAATGTGAGGGTGTAAAAGGGGCGTGTTTTGCGATGGGGTTAAAGGGGGTGTGAGCAAGGTGGTATTAGATTTAGAGATGACAGTTTCATAAGGAGGGAATAAACTGGGTAGAGGAGTGATGGGGAAATCAGGTACAAGTGTACGTATAAGAGGAGTCTCATGAAAAATAACGTCACGAGTGGTGATAATCCGGTGAGAAGTCGGACACCAAATACGATATGCTTTGGATTTCGGGGAGTATCCCACAAAAATTCCTCGCATAGCTCGAGGACCTAATTTACCATTGAAAGGGGGAAGGATTTTGAAGTATGATTCGCACCCAAAAATGCGAAAATGAGAGACATCGGGTTTAGTTCCATGCCATGCTTCAAAAGGATTTTTGTTAGAGAGAGAAAAGGTAGGAGAGCGATTACGGATATAAGAGGAAGTTAGCAAGGCTTCCGCCCAAAAGTCGAAAGGTAAAGAGGCAAAATGGAGAAGAGAGCAAGACATGTCAATGAGAGTGCGATTGAGACATTCGGCATCACCATTTTGTTGGGGAGAATGAGGGGAAGTTTTGTGATGAATAATACCATGTGTGAGTAAAAACTCGGAAAACTCATTGGAAACAAAATCTCCCCCATTATCCGTGCGATTTGATGCGATATGACAAGTGATTTTTGACAAGCGCCTTAAAATGTTGGAAATGGGTAAAAACCTCAGATTTTTGACGCATAAAATTAACATGTGTAAAGCGAGAGAAATCATCAATAAAAGTAAGAAAATAAGATTCGCCACTAAGGCTTTAATGGGAATAGGACCGCATACATCACTATGAATGAGATCAAGAGGAGCCAAAGAGCGAGAAGAAGAAGAAGGAAAAGGTAAGCGAGGCATTTTTCCAAGAATACAACCATGACAAAAGTCAATCTTGTTTTCATTAAAAATATCGATGCCATTTACAAGCCCTTTTCCAAGGGAAGCTAGACTATCACCATTAAGATGACCGTATCAAAGATGCCATGTCAAAAAAGAGGAAGAAGAAGGAGAATGAGCTAAAAAAGCATGAGCAATATCATTAAAAAAATTTAAAAAATATAAGTTGCCCATTCTAGTCCCACTACCAATGAGATCTTTAGAGGAGGAAAAAAATTGAACGTGGGATTCAGTGATGACACCAAAACTCCCATGGCGCAAAGCCGAACTAGCCGAAAAAAGATTTTTTTTGAGGTCAGGTACGAAATAAACTTTGTCCAATATGATTGGACGAGAGGCGTGCGAACCGGATTTAATATGCACCTGTCCAACGAGAGTCGAGGTTAGAATCATATTATTACCCAAATAAATACGTAGAGGAATGGAAAGGGGAACCATATTAACCATTATATCACGCTGACAACACATGTGATGAGAAGCGCCTGAGTCAATTAGCCAATCAGAAGGATTACCTGATTGCGAAAATGTGTACCCATAGTCCACGGAGGGAAGTGGGGGAGATACATTTGGGACAGGTACAATTGCAGGTGACGCAGACCCAATATTTTGGGTGGACGTGGGAAAAACATCTGGTGAAACCGGCGGATTTGAAGGAGGATAGTAAAAAGGAGGAGTTGTATACTACGGTGGCGGTGGGCCGTACGGCAAATTGAAGTCGATCGCCGCGTGCGCCGCATGACCAGGTGGCGGTGGATAGGCGTGGGGATACGACAAGGACTTTGGATTTGGATTTGGTGTAGGAAGTCCTCGTGGTCCCCCAGCCGTACGGTCTTTTTCGCGTTTCCTAGCCAATGCAGGGCACGCGTCGATGACGTGGTCACGCTCTTTGCAGTATTTGCAAAAAAATTGAGATCCTGCAATCATCGGAGGTTTCTTGGGAGAAGAGACAAAAAGCGCTGAACCATCATTAGAAACAACAAGGTTGTTAAGATTTAAGCGCGTCTCTTCATGTAATAAGCGATTAGTGAGATCTTGCAAAGTGACAGTGGACGTATCAGTACTGACTGTACTTGCAAAAGAGTTAAACGTGAGAGGTAATCCACCCAAAATGACACTTATGAGATCCTCATGAGTGATTGTGTAATTAATGCATTTAAGTCGTCCAGCCAATGATTCAACTCTTTGAATAAAGACAAGCATAGATTCGGATTTATCTTTTTGCACGCTGTTGAACTGTCGACGTAGGGCCAATCGATGTGGCCAAGTGTCAGTTTTGTAAAAGCGACACAAAATCTGCCACGCCTCATGAGAAGTTGTCGCCTCGCGAATCCGATTTGCAATTTGGCCGTCCAAAAGGACAAGACGAGACAGCGCGACATAATATTTTTCAACCCATGAAGAGACAGCTGTCTGAGCAGTAGCAAAGGTGGCGTCACCGGCGGCAGGAAGGACATGCAACTTGACAGTGCCACTAATGTGTCCCCAAATTTTTTCGAAAGAAAACAAATGCTGGATTTGAAACTTCCAGTCATAGAAATTTTCGCCGTGAAATTTCGGCACAGAGTTTGAGATAGACGAAGGGCTAGGCCCATAACCTATTGAATGTGATGCCATAAAAAGGCTGAAAAGATTAATATGTCGAAATATCAAGAAAAGCCAAAACAAGAAAAACACTAAGATAAAATAAGACAAGGAAGAAAGTAACGACAAACAAGGAAACAAGTGAGAAGTTTGTCGTTCAAGTGTCTTTGATTTTGATGAATTGTTTACAACGACACAAGAGAGTCTTGTAGTAAGACGAGGTAAGGGTTAGCCGCAAAAGGCTCTAAAAGGTACATCTAGCCTAGAGCGTAACTTAGGAAGGTACATCTAGTTATGATAAAAGGAATCTAAGACTAAAGAGATTCCTACGCAAGAATCATCAATTCTAATAAAGGTATGTACATTCCACTAAATAAAGTACAGAATGCTAAACCTAAACCGAGGTACAAGACTTATAGCGTAGCAAATAGAACTCTAAAAGTAGTGTAGGAAACAATAAGTAGTGTAGAATGCTTTAATTGTATTTCAACATAAACTGTATTGATAAACATGTGGAAATAATTTATGAAAAAAATAAGAATAAGTTTCTTACTTGAGGGAGGAGGGAAGGCTTTTTTTCCATGACAGGAAGTTGAGTGAAAACAAGTTTACGCGGACGTTACCCAGTAGCATTTTCTACTTACCATCTGTTTCTTTTCTGTGAGAATCTACTCCAAAATAAATAGTTATTTGAAAAAAAACATATATAATAATGATCGGCTATGAAATGAATGGATGTGCAAACCAATTTTAGTGGTGTGAGAGACTGTCGATTGATTTTCCTTTTTCCGCTTTCTGGAATTACTCTTTGCTAGTTACAAGGTCGTAAAGCACAATTTTTCAATGTCAGGATATAACTCATATAATGTTTGATGATTGTAGAAATCAATGAGAAATGACAAAGTCCTGGGCATAAATTTGTCCAAACAACAGAAATCAAGAAAATAAATATTTGTGTTTTACGTCTATGTGAATAAAGCAAAGATGTCATATCAAATTGTCTTTGTTCTGTTTTGGCAAACTGAACCGAATTTAGTTTTCAATGATTATCGTTGTAAACATAATAATTATCAAAAGTATAAACAAATATATACAAGATATATATATATATATATATATATATATATATATATAAGTGTATATATATATATGTATGTATATATACATGTATATACTCAATGAGACAAATACAAAAGCGTTAAGGGGAATTAAGGATGTGTAAGAATATGGGGATGCTATTGCCAATGTATTCACATTTTTTTTTTTGGTTTCTCGGTTCAGACTACTTAACGGGAATTATTTCAGTGGAACTCTTCCTAAAAGTGTTTCCTATAGAGCAATTCCTGTACTGTAAGTACTTTAATGATAATGACTTTTTTGAATGATGCTGATCTATGCATTTTACTTCCTCTTTTTGTTTAGCTTTTTGGATACCCAAGACCTCAAATTTATAGTTTCCCAGTCTAAGGAATGAAAAATAAATAGTGGTACTGTAATATATTAGCAAGATTGCGTAGATTAAGGAAGGGAAAATTTCAAGCATTATGAACGTATAAAAAAAAAAAAAAGTGAATGAAAGAAAAAAATTATAAACAAAATCATAAATAAACAAGATTTTTAAAATTTGTGTTCATTATCTCCTCCAACCAGGTGGCTTCAAAAAAACAACTTGACTGGAGCTGTTTTATGGAATCAATCCAGTTTTAAAGTGTAAGAATCTTCTTTTCTTTTTTTTCTATAATTATTTTAAATAGATCCTAATGAGTTTTTGATTAAAGTGTAAACACGCATCTAATTGTAAGCCTTCCTTTCTAATCTTGGATGGTAAAAAATTTGTAAGCAAAAATCTCAATGCAAGGAAATCATAAGAAACTATACTCGCCTTTTTCTTTTAATGCCAACTTAATTCTCTTTCTTGATCCTTGAATTAAACCTTTTTGAAAACAAATAAAAAAGCAATGGTGTTATGGTGTAAGACATATTTTTCATATGTGACATAGTTTTAAATCAACATTTGAAAGTTGAGATTTCACCTCTGAAAACAATTCCGTTCTCCCATTTGGTTTACTTTTGACGGTCTTTATATGTTTTTTTTTTTTTGATTTACAGAGACTTGAGCTACAATTATTTTTTTGGAAAAATACCACACATTGATTTATCATTCGGGAATTTTACTCTGTAAGTAAATAACATGGATGAATTTTTTTATACAGGTTTTGTTCCTTGACTCTACCATTTCTACTTTCCTAGGTTTGTTTTCATGAAATTTACTTTGTTAAATAGCAACACTTTAATTTTAAATAACTGAATTTGATTATTTTCAACCAAAATGCAGTCTTGTAACCCATCACATTTTTCTTGTAATCCATTGCCTGTATTTTTTGTTTCACTAAAATGGCCTTGAAAGTATGTCATAAAAAGTACATAAAGTCATATCATTAATATTTTCTAAGGCAATTCTGTTACAACTACACTGGGAATTTTAGTATCATTGGAATGCGATTCTTCTATCCTAAAAAGCTTAAAGAACTTAGATAAACACCACTTTTCCCAATATTGCGGAGAATAAACAAAAAGAATGTGAAAAAGAGCCGCTCTTTGGTCTCGGTCACTAGTCAGATAAACTTTGTGACGTCACGTGTCGATAGAAATTTTTTTAGATAAGTTTCAGAATAGTTTTTGTCATGGAAATTTCCTATGCGATAAAGCTAAACAGAATTCATGAATGATATCACATCATAAAGAGTTTTCCCCACAGTCATGAGCAATTCTCTAAAAAAAAAAACTAAAATGATTCAACTCAAAAGTTATGATTTTTTGTCATTTGTTTTCCAGGAACATTTCCAACAACTTTCTGTCCGGCACCATATATATTACTCATTTTGGAAACATTTATGATGATAAGTACAAAATTGACATAAGTAACAACTATATTTCCGGTTATTTGATAAATGAGAAGCAGACAAATTCTCAACATATCATTGAAGATAATAACTGCTTAAAAAATAACGGAGCAGTTAAATTTTTCAATCAAAAATCTTCAACGGAGTGCAAAATTTTTTGCAATGCCTATCAAGTTGGAGGGAGCTGCGGACCTAAAGGGGTTTGTACCCCAATACAAACCAAATGTGTCTGCAACAAAGGGTTTTCCAATCTCGGAAACAGTTTTACTTGTAAAGGTGAGAAAACATATTACTATTTTTTTATTCCAAAACTAGCTTTCTCCTTATTGATGTTATTCTGCCATTTACTGTTGCAAAGCATGAGTCAGTATTGTTCTAAAAATTTGATATGATAAAAGAGACAATCATGTTTCAGATTCAAAAAAGAGTACATCATTTTGGGATGATGTAACCTACGTTTTTTTTTTCTGTATTAGCTCCTAGATTTTTGTACTTGCAGTGGGTTATCGTAAATTTTATTAAAAAAAAAAAATTAAGGCCAAATAAAAATCAAATCTTGAAATCATAGCTTTTCCTCCAAAACGAGTAGTGCCAATTTGATATTTTCACATGTCAATTTTCTTTTCTTTTTATTTAATAGCTCCAGTCACATAACCCACCAATCTTTAAAAAGAAAAGGCCTAACTACTTTCCTTCCACATATCTTTGTTTCTAAGAGTTCATAAAGAGTTTATAAAGAGTTCACTCAGGTTAGGTTCTTTGGTAAACAAAAAATTATTCTTACTCCTTTGAACAAAATTTGTATGCAGCAATTTCGCCTCCACCAAAAGCATTCAGCAAACGTCCACCTCCTCCCAAGTTTGGCCGGTAAATAACGGCCGTCTATTATTTTCTCTTCAAAGAGCGACGTCGGGAATTTATAAAGTAGAATTAAAATGATTCAACTTTTTATGTGTTTGCGAGTTTTACGTGTTTGCAGTTGAAACCATACTAGAGACTTTAGAAAGCAGTGAATGTTTTTCCTCAGTGCCAAAATGTCGACATGATTTCAAATAGTTTTTTATTGTTTTGGACGATTTTGTGTTTTTATAGTATATTATCCGGTTTATTTTGTTTTATATGATGGTAGAAAGTTGATGTATTTACCATTGTAAAAAAGCCAAAAGAAATTGATTTTTGTTTGGGAAGGAAGTGTGACATTTTTAATATGTACGGGTAGACGAATATCGAATATTGAATATCGAATATCGGATATCGAGTGTGAACGAATATCGAGCGGTATCGGGAGGAAGGTTACGGGAAATACAGTAATAGACGTCCAATCAAATTGATAACAAAAAAAAAACATAAAATTTTGTTGGTAATATAGAGGGTTTGAGTTAAGTTGAGAAGATTTTAAGTGACACGTGTCACAATAGTACCAAATATATTTGTAAGATCGGTTATGAATGGAAAGGTACTAAAGCTTCTCCTTAATAATGTGTGCGATTCCAGTTGATTAAATTTGTCGCACGTAATGTTTGTGATTTCCCTGGTTGATTCGTGTTTTTTCGTATAATACGTGTGATTTCCGATCGATATTATTTTTGTCTCTTCTGTGGTATACCGTGCATTGCTAGTAGTGTTAATGTTTTTTTCGCCACTTAAAACATATTTTCTCCGTACATACTTGTCGAATTGTTGATCTGACGGTTGCGATTGAAAGATAAGATTCTCAGCTTCCCATGGGCGGTCTCAAATCCAAAATAGGACAAGTGTGTACGGAGAAAAGATGTTTTAAGTGGCTTTAAAAAATATTAACGCTACAGTCATAGCGATACACGGTGTAGTGTGTTCGTTGATTTTACCTTCCTCTCGATTCTTTTTTGCGTATTGACTTGTAGGATTAGCGCTTTGCACTTTATTTTGGTGTGTCCTCCATATAGTGCGTACAAAAGGATTCGTACGAAATCCATTATTCCGTCTTACATACATGTATACGGCTCATCCGTGCGTTTTTGTCTCTTTCATTGACTTCTATTTATCGTTTTTTTTAGTTTGGTCCAATCAGGACATTCCACTGTATTTTTTGTTTCCCAAAAGTACAGTAACGCACACCGGTCATCTATAGCTGTACTTTTACGTACGAAGTTTTTTTTTTTTTTACTTTTTTCTTTTTACTTTCAGAATTAAAACAGATTCTCCCTTTTGTCTTGTGTCGTTTGGTATGTTTTTCACTCTTTTGTCATTTTCCTTAAAAAGTACGACATCCTTTTTTACATATGTAAAATACGGACACCAGCCAAATATTTCTCTGGATCGTGATTGGCCCAGAAAGTTTGATCGCACTTTATTTTAGGGTTGGAAATCTGTCGCCATTTAATTTTCTTGGATGTAAAATTTGTCTTTTAATCTCTTCGTCCAATAATTTAGGTCATATCCTCTAATGAATAATATCATACTCGAATGGGTAATATCATATTCACAGAATAAATGTTATCATATTCTCAAAATAATAATATCATATTCTCAAGAAAATAATATCACAAAACCAATCAGGGTGAATAACACAACCTCTAAAATCACCGCATGAAAAAAAAGGAAAAAAATAAAAAAAAAGGGCAGCCAAACTTGAGGAAAATGTAACTCCCTAATAAAGTCCACAGTAATATATGTGAGTCATGAATTACCCAAAAATAATCATTCGTCGTCGGAAAAATTGTAACAAAATTTATAAATAATGAATGTCACAACATTTGAAAAAAAAAAAATGCAATTTTGGGCTGTAAATTTGGCAAAAAAATATGTTTCTTGACAAAAACACTGAAAAAAATAAGTAAAAAAAAAAGAAAAAAAAGGAAAAACTAAATACTAATTATAAAACCTTGACCAAAATCCTATCTATTAACATAATGACAAGAGCGCATGCCCTTTTCGTGGCTAAAAAAAGAAAAAAAAAGAAAAAAAAAGAAACACGTAATAAAAATACAAAGACACTTCAAACTTTTTCTCCAAAAAATAAAATAAAATTCTTACCACGTAACATTCTTACGACGCTTCTAATTTTAAATTACATTTAATTTAATTTTATTTTATTTATTATCTTCGACGAAATTTTGGTCGGTTCGGTGAAAACGAAGGAGGAGAGAATTTCCGACGACCGCTATCGAACTGAAGGCCATCATTCCTCCTAAAAAAAAAAAACGAAATAAGAAATGTCAAATTAATGGCAAAAAAAAAAAGTGCCAGATTAAAATTGATAAAATGAAAAGAAAAAGAGAAAAAAAATTGAGTGAAAGAGAGAAATGGAGAGAGAGAGAGAGTGAGAGAGAGAGGGGGAGGGAGGGAGGGGGGGGGAGCGGGAGAGATATATGTTGTCACGAATGCAGCTAACAAATCACCAATTCTAATCCCACCCATTGGAAAGATGGTAAACAGAATTAACAAATTTTACCTGTGATAAGACAGTACTAAATGGTATACTGCCCATCGCTACTAGTGTAAAGGGATTATTAGAAATAAAGAGAAATTAGTAACAATAACACTAAACTAGGGAACAACATTGCGATATATTTAGGGCCACTCTCTTAAATAGTGTTATCAGCATAAGATTTTCGGCCAAAAGAGATTATAACATCAAGTAGTGCTATCAACACTAATAGCGATGGCCAGCGTACCGTACAACTGCACATCCAAGGAAGGCTATGAGAGTGATAAGGGGCACAGACTGAAATGAACTGCAGAGACGACCCGACGACGTTAACTGGAATAACTATTGAAAAGTTTTCGTGTGAAAAAAGCCAAATCACAATGAAGCCTGTCTATCATCACCCAAGACCTTCATCCAGACAGCCTTCAGCTTCTTTGAGAATGACAGAAAATACAAATCATACACAAAAACCAATCAAAAAATCAATGTTTTACCATTCAACAGACCTACCATGAATTCTTCCCAGGTTACATTACCACACTCCACTCTGTCAGACAGAAAGCCAACATCAAGCTACAAAAAACAAAGACTTTTCATCATGACAGCTTCACATCCTCCCTTCAGAAGGCTATATGACTCACCATCATCCGGATACTTTGTTTTTTCAAAAGAAGCACGATTTCTTCCTGCTGAAGTAGAGGGTGCTGACGCTCTTTCCTTCTCTGCTCGGGAGCCACCTACTTTACCACTTTGAGCCGCAAGTTTTTCTGAGGGATCATCCACTCTTTTTCCAGCAGCAAGGTCACGAAAAAAAGACTCTGATTTACTGCTACCTCCAGCCCCTCCTGCAGCAGAGCTCCGATCTTTGTACATCTCGCAGATAGCATAAACAAGCTTAACTGAATTTAACTAAACTGCAACTGTAGAACCAACAAAAACCTTAACTATAACTCCAACAAAAACTGCAACTTTACCCCAACAAAAACTGCACCTAAAGTGCAACTAAAACTGCAACTCTTAACTGAACTGATTCCAAAGTGCGGTTAACACCAACAGCTGACCTGAACAAAAATTGTGTTTTACTGTCAACAAAACGATGTGAAATTAAAAAAAAAAAAAAAAATCTTGCTTTTCTCAACCAGCCTCTCCTATAAACCACTTCCTTTTCAGTAAAACTGTTAAGGGCACACAGTACACAAACGACAAGCTCTCCTGTTTTAACCACCTTCAAAATTCAATAGTATAGTAAGCTGTAATGTGGCACTCAAAAAGAGCCCTAAAATTAATAACCTCCTCCAAGAGATTGCGCGCTTGTTACAACAAATCCACAAAATTAAGCAAAGCTGTAACCCTCCACCCCAAAGAGCAGCAAATCATTAAACGATAGTTTTAATCCGAAAAAAGGTATGGAAACGCTGTACTGTGGTTACACCATGCTGTACGTGTATAATACCCGGAATACACAAGCATCAAACACATATAATAAACAGTTCAAATGTTTGAAAACAATTGTAAACCCTATATATAATACCCTAAATATGATGTCACCAGATAGAGTTTCCACCTGGCTACGCACTTGTGAACTACTTATCAAACCAAAAAGATGATGCCAAAAACGACAGTTGCAAGAATAGAAGAATCCAAACGATAGCACTTGACCAATCACAAAGTAAAAGTTTCCAAGAAAACAAACATAAGACTTGGTTCAACAAAGGCAAACACAAACAGAAGGGAGAAAAAAAAGACATAAAAGAGAAGGCGGGAAAAAAAAATCATTATGTTGACTGAAGATAACTGATAAAAAAGGAGAAAGAGAAAAGGAGGGATAATGGTAAAGAGGGGGCAGAGGGGGGGGGGGGGGG
>JBBHKE010001170.1:61843-72912 GCA_037447655.1 Zygnema cylindricum
AGAAAGGGAGGGTGGGAGAGAGGGCGAGGGGGAGAGGGGGAGGAGGGAGGGAGGGAGGGAGAGAGCGAGAGTGGGAGAGAGTATACCTTGGTATTTCTCCCCTGCTGTTTCCCTCTCGTTCTCCCGCCCCCCTTCCTCCCCCACTTGCTCTCCCTCTTTGTCCCCATACCTGTCCCCGTCCTTCTCCTTCTCTCTCTCTCTCTCTCGCTCCGTATCACTTCCTCTCAATGGATGAATAGACATGGGAGGCAAATGGTATTAAGTGCAATTAAATGGAGTTGAATATGAAGTTGCATGTTGAAAGCAGTTTAATCGAGTAAAAACTATGTTTAAACGGAATTAAATCGAGTTGAAATAGGTTTAAACGTTTGAATGGCTCTGAATGGTTCTCGAAGGAGTTGAATGGAGCTTAAAGGGAAGTCAAATTGGTTAAAAAGGAGTCGAATTATATTTATCGTTTTCCCGTGCCTGTCTTTTTCCCGTGTTTTTTGTCATTTTCCCATGATTTTTTCATTTTCCCTTGACACTGTTGTTTTCTCGGAAATTTTGTCATTTTCCCATGTTTTCTGTCATTTTCACATAATTTTATCGTTCTCCCATGACTTTTGTTGTTTTCCCATGCTCATGGGAAAACAACCAAATGTCACGAGAAAACAACCAAATGTCACGAGAAAACAACAGTCATGGCAAAAAGACAAAAAAACATGGGAAAATGACAGAAAAACCATGGGAAAAGGACAAATTGGGCATGGGAAAACGACAAAAGGAAGATGGGAAAATAACTTGCGGAGAAGGAGCGGTAAGTCAAATTTTATGTTTTTCATGATTTTTTGGTTTTTTTTTTCTTTTTTTTTTTTGGTTTCGATGGTTTTGATATTTTTTGGTTTCTGACATTTTCTTTTAACAGAATAATGAAAGTGTTAAAATAATAAATGAAAAAGATAGGAAAGAAAAGGTGAAGTTGTTTTCAGGGAAGGGAGAGGTTTGGACCCCGGTAATGTTTTGGCGGTAAGTTGAATATACATAAAAGGAGTGGAGTTGAAATTGGAGTTGAATGGCATTCATGGAATTGGTTTCATTTAAAAGAGTCGAATAAAATAAATGATATTTTAACAAAATGAATCGCATCAAATCATATTAAAATGTAATCGAATGGAGTGGATTCGAATAGAATCGAATTCAAAACGAAGTCGAATCGAGCTCGAATGAAGCTCAAAATGGAGCAAAAAATGGAGCAAAAACTGGAGTAAAAATTGGAGTAAAAGTTGCAAAAGGATGAAGTCAAACTACAAATGAAGTTAAAGGGAATTTAATGGAGTTAAACGGGGTAAAAAGTGTCGGTCGTGGTACAGACTATATACAGAACGGTTTTATTTGGAGGACATGGAGAAGGCCACAGTTCCGGAAATGCAGCGAAGCAATCTTTCCACAGTGGTGATACAGGCAAGTCTTTTCGGAAACTTTCTTTGTAAACTTAGAAAAGAAAAGACCATTTGAAATTTTCTCCTTAACGTTTTAGTTAGTTTACTGATTACTAAATTAGTTACTTTACATTTTACGTGGTTTTTTATGTGGTTTTTATGTGGTTTTTTATGTGTAACAGTTAAAATCTGCGAGAATTGACAGTATGATGTGACAGATTTAGTGGTTTCCTTTTTTTTCTTTTTTCCTTTTTTTCTGTGGGATGTTTTTTCAAAAGTTTATGAAGTTCCTCCATACTATTTTTTATGTGGTTTTTTTCCGGAAACACTTAAAATCTGTGAGAATCGGCAGTACGATGAGACAGATTTAGAGGTTTTCTTTTCTTTTGTTTTTTCTCGTAGGATGTTTTTTCAAAAGTTTATCGAGTTCCTCAACACTAATTTTTATGTGGTTTTAAACAGTTAAAAGCGTTGGGAATCGACAGTATGATGAGATTTGAGTGGCTCTCTCCTCCTCCTCCGGAAGCCATGGTCAGAGCTCTCGAGCTCCTCCATGTTTTGGGGGTGGTGGGAGAGGACGCCCGGCTTACTAGGCCAAGAGGGATACAGGCGGCCGAGATTCCACTGGTGAGAGGGAGAGGGTGGGAAGGGACTGGGAGAGGGGAGGGAGAGGGAGAGGGGGAGGGGGAGGTAGAGGGAGGTGGTGGAGATGGACGCTGACGAATTAATCGTATTTATTCAAAACGAATCTTATTTATGCTAAACTAATTGTATTTCGTCAAAACGAATTATATTTTGTCAAAACAAATTGTATTATTCAAAACGAATTCTACTTATTCAAAACAAATTTTACTTATTCAAAACAAATTTTATTTAGTCAAAACTTTTTGTTTATTTGAACTAAACTAAATCAAACAATTTTGAGCTACAATTTTAAGTCTCTCTTGTCTCATTCTCTTTGGACCGACTCTTGCTTCTTGACATGGCTTCAAACTTGATAATGGAGGTTTCACAACTAGGAAAAGGGAGAGAGCGAGAGAAGAGAGAGGGAGAGGGATAGAGGGAGAGAGGGAGAGAGGGAGAGGGAGAGAAGAGAGAGAGAGAGAGAGGGAGAGAGGAATAAACAGACGGGAAGTATCAAAGTGGAAAAAGAAAATGGTTTGCTTTTGTAACTTATTTAGTAGGAATGGAAAGGGAAATGCTCAGCATTCGTATTATGATATACATTGTTTACCATTTGTTTTTTACTTCATATGAATCGACAATGAGTTTCTAGTACAATCAGAAATATCAAATAGTACAACTATAAAAGATATGTACCAGTGTCTTCTTTGATTGTAAAATTTGTATTCAATTTTACCTTCTATGTCACGAGTAAATTATAGCTTTATAAAGGTAGTCTTTTTGTAAGCTTTTAGTCCAATTTTCAAGTTTTCAACCATCTTTATATGTGTCAAATCTACAGAAAATTTGTTTTATGTCTATAATATTGTAATATTGTATACAATATTATATTGTCTATTTGTTGATTCATGTAATTTTTACATTATTACCGTAGTTTAGCCAAATGAACCAAAATTGTGTCATTTTTTTCTTACAAAACAGGATAAACGGATCGAATCTAGTTTTCTTTTTCGGTTGATGAAGGTTATTCATGTTTTTAAAAATCATTTTATCAATGGTTAAAAAACCCTAAAAAACCATAAAACCATGAACCATGTAGGGCTCTACATTACAAACATTCTTGATTCTTGTTAAAAATACCTTTTGTCAATGCATGGTTTGACTCTCGATAAAACGATTTATCTTGACAAAATATTGTTTTCTTTTCTTATATCAAGGAGATGGAGATGGAGAGGGATGAGGGAAGAGGGAGAGGGAAGAGGGAAAGTGAGGGAGAGGGTAAGAAATTAGGAAACTCTTTCTTTTAACATACCGTGGGCGTTGATTTTGGATCAACTTTTATTCGATCCACTTTTCTCTTCCCCACTGTATATTGTCTTTGATTTATTTTGTCTTTTTCGGTACTGACTTTTTTCCCCTTTTTTGTCTTTTTGTGTGACGTGTGGCAGGAACCCATGCTGGCTTGTCTTTTACTGGAGGGGGTGGAGAGAGGCTGTGGGGAGGAGGCAATTACTATTGCTAGCTGTCTCTGTGTGCAGGTCAGTTTCCTTTCCGTTCTTTAGTTCCGTTTTTTGGTTTCGGTTAATGTCCATATGTGGTTTTAAGGAAAAGGAGGGACTCGCAATCCTTTGGTCCGGGCTAAGAATTCATATATGTAGGAGAAATATGAAATATTTTATGAAATCTGAAATATTTTTATGAAATACTGATAATTCTTTTTTTGTGTCCTACATAAAAGTTAAATGCTATTATATATGTCCGATAAATATATCGAATTTTATCGTCGATAAAAACAACGATAGGAAAGGCAAATCCAATCATTACAAATAATAAAGACGGCTCGAAAAAGACTAAATTTCTTAGGTTTCTGTCTGATTCAATCATAGCAAAGAGTACTTTTTTGTACTTTTGTGTACACAGTGGAGACTGACTTTTGTCCTTTTCGATTTTGTCGTTTCAAGGACAAAAGTTTTTGGAGGACAAAAGGACAAAAGACAAAAGGACAAAAGATTTGGGAGAACATAGACCTTTGCTATTTTTTAGCACTTAGTTTTTTTTGGCTTTTTGTAGGATAGTATAAACGGTATTACTCCATACATATTTGTGATTCTCGAACGATAATTGATAATATTGTTACCTCCAATTATTGGTAGTACAACCGGTACAGTACGAATGCCTAATCATGGTCTTTGTGGAAAGCCGGAGAGAGTGGGACAGAGAGTGGGAGAGAGAGGGAAGAAGAGAAGCGAGGGAGAGAGGGAGAGCGTGAGAGAGGGAGAGAGGGAGAGAGGGAGAGGGAGAGAGGGAGAGAGGGAGAGAGGGAGAGAGCGAGAGGGGGAGAGAGCGAGAGAGAGAGGGAGAGAGAGAGGGAGAGAGGGAGAGAGAGGGAGAGAGGGAGACAGGGAGGGAGAGTGCTGGTCCAACAAGACACGTGGCCTGTGTTGGAAGATCAGGCTTTGATAGAAGTATTCTATGTTTGGAAAACTAGAGCTGTTTTAGAATATCGAAATCTAGAATTCTAGATTACTTCATTATCTAGGATTTCGATATCTAGTCTGCTAGTTTGTCCTGTCCTGTCTGATCTGTCTTTTCTCTGCGTACCTCAGGTGCGATCAGAATAGAATCCGGTCACAGATCTTCTTATAAATCCTGACCGGATCCTTTGAGCGAAGGGTCAAGTGACCCTTCGAGTTAGGAAAGTTACTTCAGTTTCCGAGAGGTCACTCTCGGATATTTTTCTGCTTTTCTATTTAAAGCCTGTTATGTTTTCTTTTATAATCATCAATTCAAAAACTTACATTTCAGGCTGTCCTATTTCCACTCTATTTTCTGCCACTTCTAATCTAATAGGTTATGGGCCTAGCAACACCAATACCGTTGCAAAATTTAATGGTTCAGATTTTTATGGATGGAAATACCAGATCGAGCATCTTTTGCGCCGCGAAAAACTCTGGTCAATCACTTGTGGCAGCGAGATCGAACCTGCAGATGCTGCCGAGAAAACCAAATGGCTCGCTCAAAACGAGGACTCCCACTCTAGGCTTGTCCTCGCTCTTGAGCCATCTCAAATTGACATCATTCGCGACGCCACTTCCGCTCATGACGCGTGGTCGCTTTTGTCCCCCGTTTACGAAAATCAGTCCTGGTCTAATAAATTATTCCTCAAGCGGAAACTCAACTCTTATCGCAAGCTTCCTACCGATTCTATTCAGACGTATGTTCAACATCTGAAATCTCTTACTGGACAGCTCAAGAGCATTAATGCCAAGATCTCCGACGATGATCTTATCTCAGCAATCCTTGGCGGTCTGCCGGACTCTTACTCGTCCCTTATTTCTTCTCTTGACAACTCTCCAACTGCATTAACTATTCCTACTTTAACGGCACGCTTGGTCCATGAGGAAATGAAACAGTCATTTCAACACACGCCTGTCGTTGCGTTGGCAGCAATTTCCACCAATCCCAGGCCACCAAAGTCCTCTTCCACCACATGTCGCTATTGTCGAGCGACAGATCATGTTATTGACTTCTGTCCGATTCTTAAACGAAAAAATGTCCGATTCTTAAACGAAAAAATGATCGTCAGGGAGGACCTGGTCGTACAGGTGGACGAGGTTATACCGGAAGTCGTGGAACATTTCAAGGTCAAGCCTCCTCCGCTGAGGCCACTATTCCGGCAGGACAATTTCCTCCAACAAACTCTTTCGTCCAGCCGTACCATTACGCCAATCTTCCTGTATACATCCAAACACCTCCACCGGCTGATGTCACCACTTCGCCTCCACTCACGCAATCTGATTTTGGATTTGCGTTGACATCAGTTTCCAATTCTATTGCGTCAGTCCCACCACCAACCGTACCTACCGTACCTGACGACACCTGGATTGTTGATTCTGGCGCTTCCCACCATTTATCTTCGCGATCTGATTGGTTCGTCTCCATCGCACCACTAAATCCTCCGATGCCAATCCTTCTTGGCAATAATGCCGCCCTTACAGCAACGCACATTGGCCAAACGGAATCCCATGGCAAATCTCAAAACCCTGGCAGCATTAAACTCTCCAACGTTCTCTTTGTTCCTGCCTTACGAAAGAATCTTTTTTCGGTCGGCGCAGCCTTACACCAAGGGACCACGGCTGTATTCTCATCTGACCACGTCACCTTTCTAAATCAAACCAAAATCAACGTTGGATCAGGAGTAAAACTTGGAGACATCTACATTCTTTCCTCATTTTCTCCCGTTGGATCTGCCAACGTTGCCATCTCTTCCCCGCATATTACCCTCTCCAAATGGCATCTTCGGTACGGTCACCTCGCGGGTCCTAGTCTTCATTAGTTATCCAAGGGCCTTGTCACGGGTTTGGACTCCCTTGTGAACCGCAAAATTCCTTTTTGCACTGGATGCATCGAAGGAAAATTTTCACGTCTGTCCTTTCCTTCAAGCACCACTCAATCTAACGGTCCACTTTCCTTAATTCACTCTGACTTATGTGGACCAATGTCCAACCCAAGTCATAATGGAGCGTTAGATTTTGTCACGTTTATCGATGACGCTACTCGTTACAGTCATCTGACCTTATACGTCGCAAATCCGACACTTTCGCAATATTTCAACAGTTTAAATCTAAGGTGGAGAATCAACTCAACTGCCGCATAAAAATCCTCCGAACTGACAACGTAGGGGAATTCACCTCCACAGAATTTGTGTCCTTTCTCTCGCTCCACGGCATAGTCCATCAAACCACGACAGCTTATACTCCTCAACAGAACGGCGTCTCCGAACGTTATAACCGAACTGTGGTTAACATGGGACGGTCCATGCTACATTTTGCCCTTCTCTCTCCTATGTTCTGGGGAGAAGCAGTATCAACAGCGAACTACCTCCAAAATTTATGCCCCACCCAAGCTCTTCCAAACCTCACTCCTCACGAGGCTTAGACAGGTGAAAAACCGGACGTATCTCATCTACGAATATTTGGCAGTATAGCTTGGGCGAAAGACCTTACTCCACAGCACAAGTGGAGCAGTCGTGTTAAATCCGGATATTTGGTCGGCTATGCAACCGAATCCAAAGCTTACCGAATTTGGCTCCACACCGAACGGCGCGTAATCTTGAGCCGTGACGTCACGTTTGATGAAAAACCACTGGTCCTTAAACTAATTTCCTCTAACCCTCCTCCTCTTTCTTCGTCATCTCCTCTCATCTCCCCTTCTCCAACCTCAGCCTCTTCCCTCCTTTCCCCTATCCTGCCTCCCCAACCTCCTCCTTTACCCTCCCTTCCCTTGCTCAACCGCACTACCTCTGCACCATCCCCCTTCTCTGGTCCACTTCCTCTTGTCAGAACAGTCTCTGACCCTTACTCCCTCTCTCCCATCTCCTCATCTGCCTCTCCCTATGTCATTCCATCTAACCCATCCCCAATCCAGCCAACTCCCATCCGTCGAAGTGCTCGCATCGAAGCACGGGCAGCTAACACTTCCCATGGAGTTGCCCACATTGCCACCTCCGATGTTCCCTTATCCTTCTCTGCCGCCATGGCTGGTCCCAATGCCGAGCCTGGAAAGCCGCTACAGATGCCGAATTTTCCTCCCTGCAACAAAATGGCACCTGGAAACTCACTCCTCTTCCTCCAGGCCGCAAAGTGATTGGATCCAAATGGGTGTTTCGCATTAAGACGAAGGCGGACGGCTCCCTTGATCGGTTTAAGGCACGCTTTGTGGCGAAGGGATTTCTACAGAAAGAAGGGCTTGACTTTACCGAGACGTATGCTCCCGTCGCCAAGTTTGCCTCCATACGCATCCTTCTCTCCATTGCCGCTTCCCAAGACTGGCACGTCCATCAGATGGATGTGCAAACAGCCTTTCTCTATGGCGCCCTCAAAGAGGAAATTTTCGTTCGCCAGCCTGAGGGCTACATTTCTCCCGGCACAGAACACCTCGTCTGCCGCCTCCTAAAATCCTTATACGGCCTCAAGCAGGCCCCCCGTGTTTGGAGCCAGCACCTCGAGGCAGTCCTCCTCAGCGAAGGCTTCTTTAAGGTGGCCGCTGACTTCGGCATATTCATCAAAGGTAAAGACGAAACTCTCATCATCATTATCATCTATGTAGATGACCTTCTCCTTTCCAGTCCTTCCCTCACTCAAATTCTCCTAGTTAAGCATATGCTCCATTCCCACTTTTCAATGACGGACTTAGGAGAATTGGAGTACTGTCTTGGCATCCTTGTCTGCCGTGATCGGCCAGCAAAGACCCTCTACCTGTCACAAGAAAAATACATCTCAGAAATTCTGGATAGATTCTCTATGTCTAACTGCACCTCTGTTGCCACTCCTTTAGATGCCAACAATAAGCTTGTTAGCAACTCCGATGGGCCTGTCCACGGAGAGATGCATGATTTATATCGGTCTATGGTAGGGAGTCTCATGTATGCAATGACTGGCACTCGGCCAGACATTGCATTTGCCGTCGGTCAACTCAGTCAGTTTGTCTCTAATCCATCTCCGGAGCACCTCCTCGCTGCAAAGCGAGTCCTCCGCTACCTCAAGGGAACAAAATCGCTTCGCCTCACCTTCTCTGGCGGCTCCTCTCCCACTCTTGTTGGCCATTGTGATGCGGACTGGGGGGGAGATCTGGACACCCGACGTTCCACCTGCGTCTGCTTCGCTCTCGGAGGAGCTCTAATCTCTTGGGCATCCAAGAAACAACCAACAGTTGCGTTATCCTCCACTGTGGCAGAATATATGGCAGCGACACACGCTGCCAAGGAAGCCATATGGCTTTGATCCCTTCTTGCAGGTCTTCAGTTTCCACCATCTTCTCCAACTACAATCTTTTGTGACTCTCAGGGAGCCCTCGCTCTTATGAGTAATCCGGTACATCATCGAAGGACCAAACATATTGACATCCAGTACCATTTTACCCGAGAGGCCATTGCGGCCGGAACACTCACCTTCCAATTCTGTCAGACTTCCCTCCAATTGGCAGATTTCCTTACCAAGGGCCTCTATCGCCCACAGTTTGATCTTCACAGAACTTCAGCCGGTCTTAGCTTCTAACAAAGAGGGGGGGTGTTAGAAGATCAGGCTTTGATAGAAGTATTCTATGTTTGGAAAACTAGAGCTGTTTTAGAATATCGAAATCTAGAATTCTAGAGTACTTCATTATCTAGGATTTCGATATTTAGTCTGCTAGTTTGTCCTGTCCTGTCTGATCTGTCTTTTCTCTGCGTACCTCAGGTGCGATCAGAATAGAATCCGGTCACAGATCTTCTTATAAATCCTGACCGGATCCTTTGAGCGAAGGGTCAAGTGACCCTTCGAGTTAGGAAAGTTACTTCAGTTTCCGAGAGGTCACTCTCGGATATTTTTCTGCTTTTCTATTTAAAGCCTGTTATGTTTTCTTTTATAATCATCAATTCAAAAACTTACATTTCAGGCTGTCCTATTTCCACTCTATTTTCTGCCACCATGACTTCTAATCTAATAGCCTGCTCTAAAAGAGATTTTGCAGAAAATCGACTTATGGTAGTGATCTATGTTCTCTCTCACTGTTTTATTGTTTGAATATTTTGACTGTTTTAAACGTTTGACTGTTTAACCGCTTAATCATTTGACCACATAATTGTTTGAACACAAACGCATTTGACAGTTTGACCGTTTAAACTGTTTGAATGTTTAATTGTCTAATAGGTAAAATATCTGACTATTTGGTTGTTTGTTTGACCATTAAAATTGTTGACCGCTTGACTGTTAGACTGTTTGAGCGTTTTACCTGTTTGACCGTTTGATTGTTTAAATGTCTAATCATTTAACAGTTAAGTAATTTGACTATTTCGTTGTTTTACCGTTAAAATTTTGGATAGCTTGACCATTTGAGTGTCTGAATTTTTTTATTATTTGATTGTTTGAATGGTGAGTTGTTTAAATGTTAAATCATTTGACCGTTTAATCATTGACTGTTTCACTGTTTGGTTATTTGATGTTTCAACCGTGTTATTGTTTGATCGTTTGACCATCTGATTATTTGACAGTTTAAACATTTGACATTTTGTCTTGACTGTTTGACTCTTTGACTGTTCGTTTGTTCCGACCGTTTTCCGCCGTTTAATTGTATAACCATTTGATTGTTTAGTCATTTAATCATTTGACCATTTGACTATTTGACTGTTTAAACTTTTGACAGTTTGACCGTCTGTTTGACCGTTTAAACGTTTGACATTTTGACTCTTTTGTCTTTTTGTGGGGTGGGTCAGTCTGTGTGGGTGGGAAGCCGAGGGAGGAAAGAATTGGACGAAGCAAAATCTCAATTTGCTTCGGCAGAGGTAAAGATTTGATTTTGAAATAAAATAAGAGAGGGGAGAAGGGATAGGGGAGAGGGGTGAGAGAGAAGAGTTTTGACAAGTTCTTTTCCTTTTATACTTTTTTTTCTAGGTCCTTGGTATCAAATCCGTGAGGATCGTTTACGTCGAAAGTGTCGCGAGAGTTCAAAAACTTTCTTTGACGGGAAATTTGCTTCACAAAATGGGAATAGTCGATCAATTTTTTGTACAATGGCTCAAACTTGTCGACAAATATCCTCGTACCCAATATGTGGGAAGGCTTATGTGAACAAAACTTGATAAAAGAAATGTAAAAAACAAGGATGAAGGTGTTTGTTTTTTCTTTCGTTTTTTTGTTTCGTTTTTTTTTGTTTCCATGTAACTCCGGGTTTAATAAAGCTTATTACATTTTCATGTGGTTAAGTTATAAATGTGGTTAGGTTTTCTTATGTGACTAAAATATAGGAATAATAACGAAGGTAGTAGGAAAAAGAAATGTAGTTAGGTTTTTTTATTTCTCGATATGTGGGAAGGCTTTTGTGAACAAAACATATCGAAAAAATGTAAAATAACGATGAGGGTCGTTCTTTTTTTTTCATTTTTTGATTTTTTCTGTTTCTTTTTTTGTTTCCATTTTTTATTTCCTATTTTTGTTTCCATGTACTCATATGGTTTACCATCGTATGTTTTTATGCAAATAAACATCT